>PVKU01005037.1:0-131968 GCA_004027475.1 Anoura caudifer
TGCCCGTCCGCACCTCTGCTTTTTCCTGCCGCGACTCCGCCCCTCTTACCGGTCTGGATGAATCGTTGTTGGACTTCCAAACAGTTTGATTTTCTGAGATCTGGTTGTTTTCTTGTTTCTAAATCTTTGTTGTCCTTAATTTGGTTGTGAGAAGAGACACAGTGCGTCTGCCTATGCCTCCATCTTGGCCGGAAGCCTACAAATTAAAATTTTAAAGGGCCAATAGAGAATCATACTAATGTGATTTTAGCAAATACAGGCAAATGATTTTGCATTTCCACATTGATGGTCGAAAAAAAAAAATTCATTAGAGACAGCCACCTTATACTCTGACTTTTTAATGTTGTTTTCAGAAAGTACCTAAATTCCCCTAGAAATGTTTTAATAATACTAAAGAAATGACTTTGTTTCTCTGGGTGGTTGGATTTATTATTCTACTTCCTACCTCTCCCATTCTAAACTCATTCTTATCGGAGTTGTATCTAGGACTTGCAGATTTTCTACTGGCTACTGAGCAGCTGCACTAAAATATCAATAAATGAAACCAGAACATATTTTTTTGTTAAAAACAACCTGCAATGTTAAAACTAACCAAAATACTAACTTTTTATCATTTTCCCATGTTCTGCACTATTATAAATGAGGCAAGCAATAAGAAAAATAATTTAATGTCAAGAATTTATCTTAAAAAGTAGATTACTTTACACTTCCAATAAACTGAAAGCACAGATTAGAAATGAGCCTTGCTGAAATATCCATCTTCTATTCCTTTATCTTCCTGCTTTGCCAGGGGAATTTAGCAAAAGAGGAGAGGAAAAATAACTGATGAGCTATGCAAAAAGAGAATTTTTAGAACTGCTTTGCTATTTGACATTTTTGTGTATACATAACTGCATTTCTTTAACAAAAGAAATGTTGTTTTTGGTTTCCTTATAAATTTTCGGATTAATAACCTCATAATTGTATGGATTAGTCAGAAAATTGTGTGGAGTTTATGATAGAGATAAAGCTTAAATCAGGACTTCTAAGAAACAAACTTAGTATAAACTGTTTATCCTACTAAATTGTACATATATTTTCTCAACCACACATACTTGTGATTATCACTTTATATGCAGATCATAAAGATAGTATATAGGTTGATAAATGATTAATTAGACTTCACCCAGCAATTCATATCCAGAAAATAGTAGCTGGCTTGTACTGTCCAAAGTTTGTAATTATTTATCATTGACACAATCTGTTAATTTGTGATATGATGATTTGGGCAAATTTAATTTTCAATTTCCATTCTCGTACTTGGTAACTTAGAACAATCCTGAGTAGTCTGGCCTGTGCAAAAAAAATAATGCTCAGTCTGTTCGGGTACGATATTCCAAAACAGGTATGATTAGGATAGAGAGAAATGGATAGAGAAGTTTGGAGATATAGTTTGTATTGAGTAAGGGGTGTTCTGTTTCAGGATACTGAATTAGAATTAAAAGGACAACCCCCCAGATAGTGATTTATTTAAAATTGACATAAATAATTACAGTCTGTTTGTGAATTTAGAGGAAAAAAACTCTGCCTAACTAAAACTCTCAAGTACAGGCGTGGTAATTATAGCCACAGACTTGACCTACGTCTTTAATATTCTTGACAAGCTTGAGGAGAAATTTAATTAGTAGAACTTCCAAAGTTATTTTATAATAAAAAAGAAAGATAAAATTAACTTTTAATTACTGGTAGTCAGAAAAGTAGAGTGAGTTGGCAGTTAATTTTATCAACAATTAATCAGTTCATAGTCAACTATTTTTAAAGCATCTTCCATGTATATATTTTTGCAAAGATTACTTATACACAAAGGACATGATAAAATCTCAAAAGTCCTTTCTAGTATAATTATATTCAATTTGCTGAAATAACCCTGAGAGGACATTCACAAATCTAAGTAACACAGTGGAAATGAGTTAGCCTTGGATTCATTTCAAATGCCTGAGGACTTCCTTTTGGAATGCATTATAGAATTGAACAGAGGAAGAACAAAAGCTGAGTATCCATGATCGTGTACGATTAATTAGGTTCCTGACATAATTGTGTGAAACATTTAACAAATTCTCTCCTTTTCTTTCTATTTATTTCTATACTCTTCTTAAGAACTTTTAAACTTTAGGCATATTAGGATTACCCAGAGTGTGTACTTAAAATGTAGATTCCCAGGTTATAAACACTAGAGCTTTATTTAGTGGGTCTGGTAATCTTCTTTTTAACAGGCACCCCAGATATTTTTTCTGTAGAAATTAAAGCATAAACCCCATTTGCAAAACACTGATCTGGAAAATGTAAATGAGTTCCAACTACTGGTTTTGTTTTTAACAACATCCACTCAGAGTCTGAGAAAGCTTAAAAGAGTGGCCCTGAAAAGGGTTTGGGAGAAGTGGAAAGGAGAGAAGGAAAATAATTTCTTCGATAATGGCAAAAATACTAGACAAATTACAGTTGATGTGGACAGACAGGATGATTTTAGGGTTGAATCTGCACAGTTAGGAATATATTCTGGTTCAAGCTTCTAACTTTGGGAAGAAAGAGAACTACCTGTATGTTTCTGTCTAAGCTCTCTGGTCCCACTTCAATAGGGTTGGAATTGAGAGAGGGTCAAAGTTGATTCCCTCTCCAGTATTAAGGATTGTGCAGTCAACCCTCTAAAAAAGGATTTATTTAGCATGACATTCTGGATGGGGACTGTGAAAAAAACATATCAGATATAAAAATACATTAGGAAGTAAAAGTGGTGCTTTATTATTCATCTTTTGGATTGAAATGAAAACTATATACATACATATAATATTTTTTTCTCGATTCTGCAATGAATTTATGTTTTTGAAATGGCTTTTAGAATAAAAAGTAGAAAAATTCCCCAAATGTCCCACTGTGGTATTATTCATATTGGGTAACAGATGGTTGTAAAATGTTCTTGAAGGGAGAAAACTGCGTTTCTTTAATAAATTGCTTCCAAGTAGAAGTTAAGCTCCAGTATCTCTATAACTCTGGTTTTTAGGAGAAAAAAATTCACCCTACTCTCCTTGCGTAAAAATTTTGAAGAGACCACATCTAGAGAAGCCCTCTCAAGGCAGAGGTGGTTCCGGCAGGGGCTGAGCCCCTTAGTCAGCCAGATGGTGGAAGGATCCCACCAATGAACAGCCAATAAAAATCAGGACCCAAATACAACAGGGGAGTCCGCACAACCCACACAAGGGACATTCCTAGAGCATCCAGATCAAAAGATCAAGGAGTCTGCCCCACAGGGGGCTCTCTGTTCCGGGGATAGATGAAAACTGCTGGAGACAAACCATTTTTTTCCCTTAAAAGGGGGAAGTACAGGTTTTGTGTTTTGGGCTGTGCACCTTGGGCCCCAGCAAAGGGAGGATGGCACAGCCTGCAGTCCCTTCAGGAGAGTCTGGAGTGGGAGGCACTGGAGAAAGTATTGGGGGAGTAGCTGTGGGATTTGGGGGCCTGGATATACTGGGGCTCCACGTCATCCCTCTTTCTTGAGAAGAGCTACCCCCCCGCACCCAGGGGAAAAACAATTACCTTACCATATAGCATACCGCTCTCCCCACCCTCTGGAAATCCTCTTGCCCAAACCTCTGAAATCATGTTCGCTCCACTCAGCAAACTTTCTTTGTCCTTTTTTCAGTTTCGCTCTGGGCGTTCTCTTCTATTTGGGTTTTTCCTTTCTTTCTATTCTCCCATCCTGCTTCTTAACTCTTGCTGAGGAGACAGCAACATAAACAGACTCAGGGGTCATCAGAAACTGGCTTTAGGGTGCAGCCAATCCATGTGCTATCCTGGGAAGCAGACTGATGCTTCCCCCTCATGGAAGAGCCACAGAAACACTCTCCCAGCATCTGGCAGACCCGAACTCTGGGCTCTGGAAACCTATTAAGGGTCCCACCCTGCCCAAGTACAGGGAAATAATCCTGGACAGACTCAGAGTAGTGGCTCAGGGGAAGGGAAACACACCCATAATCTTCCCTGAAGTCTGAAAGGCACCTGCCATGGGAGCTCCAAGAACCTCAGCCCTGTTTCTGCCAAAAGCCCTCTCAGACATAGTCTGTGACTAGTTTAAGACTGACAGTAGGCCAGCAGGAAGAGACAGGCTGAGGTAGATCCTGTGGCAACTTGAGACATTTGCTGACCCACACCTGGACCCATTACTGATAAAAGCCAGCTTTGGAGAGCAGCTTGGCCCACCCTGGGAGCAACAAAGCTGGGAGGAATCAGCCACAAACTGTGGATTGCCTCCAGCTTTGAAAAGTCAGCCATGGGCCAGACATGGTCAGCACCTGGTATGGGCTTATCCCGGATTCAAACAACAGAGCGGTATCCACAGGGAAAATAAGGTATAGCTAAACTGTGAGGAGACAAATCCCCTTGGTTCTTTTTTCATTATCTTAGCTATTTTTTCTTTTTTTTCCATAGCCTTTTTATTTATTTTTAATCTATTTTTCTTTTAATTTTCCTGCTCTATTTTATCATTCATGTCTCCTTTTCTACTCTTTGATTACTCCACTGCCCCCTTCTTCTCTCCTTTTATCATTTTTGTTACCTTTTCTACGTTCCTTTTTCCCACTTCCCTCTTTCAATTCATTATGTGTAGCAGTTCTCTTCTCCTTCCTCCTCTTATAATCACTTTTCCTTCCTTTGGTCCTCTTGTAATCTTTTTCCTTTTTCCTTTTCTCTACTATTACACTTCTCTTTCCACTTTTATTATTCTTTGTTCTCTCATTGTTGATATTGCTATGGTCGTCAGACAGGCATTGCTTACTTTGGTGGGTTTTTTTTATTATTTTTCTGCCAGCAAATATAAAACAGCATATAACATGTGGTAGAAGTTGAGTCTCCTAGCTAGAAAGACAGAGAGGAGTTGCCACCAGTGAATGAGCCAGTAATAATCAGGACCCAACTATAACAAGAGAGTCCACATAACTCACCCAGAAGTCAATCTGAGAGCATCCAGATCAAGGAGTCTGCACCACTGGGTCCCACAGATCACTTAACACACAAGGCTACTCCACAAGACAAAAAGTCAAAGCAAATCAATCTAATATATAGAAACAAATACAAAAAGACAACTAAAATGGGAGAGACAAAGAAACAACAGCCAAACAAAGAAAAGAACAGGAAAAGAGCTAAGTTAAATCAAGGCAAGCATTTTGTGAAACATACAGTTCCGAGTAATAGTTATTGAAAAAGCCCAAGGAACTTAGTGAGAACTACAAGAAACTTAGTGGGACCCACATCACCATGAAAAAGGACATATAAATCTTGAATAACCATTTGGAAATGAAGAATGCAATATCTGAAATGAAGAACACATTAGAAGGAATTAAAAGTAGGCTAGATGAAGGAGAGGGCTGTATCAGCAAGTTGTAAAACAAGAATACGCAGTCAGAACAACAAAATAAAAAAAGACTCAAAAAGAACTATGATATACTTGAACAACAACTAAAATAAAAAAATAAAAATTAGAAAAAAGAACTATGATAGTTTAAGGGAACTTTGGGACAACATGAAACAACAATATTCACATCATAGAAACAAAAGAAGTAGAAGAAAAGGAGCAAAGGATATAAAACCTGTTTCAAAAAATAATGACAGAAAAATTCCCTAACTTGGTGAGGGAAAGTCATGCGAAATCCAGGAAGCACAGAGGGTCCTAATCAAGATGAACCCAAAGAGGCCCACTCCAAGACAAATTACAATCAAAATAGCAAAATTTAAAGACAAAGAATCTTAAAGGCAACAAGACAGAAACAGTTAGTAATATGAGTCCAGATATAAACTCATGTCTCTATGGCTAATTAATATTTGACAAAAGGGGCAGAAGCATACAATGTAGTGAAAATAGCCGATTCAGTAAATGGTGTTGGGAGAACTGTACTGAAAGATGCAAAAAAAGAAAAAGAAAAAAAGAAATTAGACCACCAACTTATACCATATAACAGAATAAACTCAAAACGGATAACAGACTTAAATATAAGTTGTGATGCCATAAAAGTCCTAGTGGGAAATGTAGGCAGTAGAATTTCAGATATCCCATTTAGCAATATTTTTGCTGATATATCTCCTAGGGCAAGGGAAATACAAGGAAAAAATAAACAAATGGTACTACATCAAATTAAAAAGCTTCTGCAATGCTAAAGACAACATCAGCAAAATGGAAAGAGAACGGACTGTATGGGAAAACATATTTGCCAATGATTCCACAGTCAAGGATTTAATCTCCAAAATATAGAAAGAACTCACAAGACTCAACACCAGGAAGTCAAACAATCCAATTAAAAAATGAGCAAAGGACCTAAATAGGCCCTTCTCCAAGGAGGACATACAGATGACCCATAGGTATATGAAAAAATGCTCAATGTCACTAAGCGTCAGAGAGATGCAAATTAAAACCACAATGAGATGTCACCTCACACCTGTCAGAATGGCTATCAATAAAAAAACAAATGCTGGTGAGGATGTGGAGAAAAGGAAACCTTAGTGCACTGTTGGTGGGATTGCAGACTGCTACAGCCACTGTGGAAAACAGTATAGAATTTCCTCAAAAAATTAAAAATGGAACTGCCTTTTCATCTGGTGATTCCACTTTGGGAATATACCCTAAGAATCCTGAATCACCGATTCAAAAGAACTTATGCACCCCTATGTTCATAGCAGTGTTATTTACAATAGCCAAGTATTGGAAACTGCCCAAGTGCCCATCAGTAAATGAGTGGATCAAAAAATTGTGCTACATTTCATACAATGGAATACTATGCAGCAGAAAGAATGAAGGAATTCCTATGCTTAGTGACAGCACGGATGGAACTAGAGAGCATTATGGTAAGTGAAATAAGCCAGTCTGTGAAAGACAAATACCATATGGTCTCACTTATAAGAGGAATCTAATGAACAAAATAAACTAATGAGCAAAATGGAATCAGAGACATGGAAACTAGGAACAGACTAACAACTGCCAGAGGAAAGTGGGGAGGGGGAGTGGCAGAAAGAAAGAAAAGGGATTAGTTAAAGAACATGTATGCATGACCCATGGACATGGACAGTGGTGTGGGGATGGACTGGTGGGAGTAGGGGTATGGACTGAACAAAGGAGGGCAAAGGGGGGGGGGAAATTGGGAAAACTGTAGTGGAATAAACAAGAATAAAAAAATGAAAAGAAGCAGGCTAGGGAGGCTGAGTTATGCCAGTAAGAACAATCTCGTGAAATAACAACTCTTGGATAAGAGCCCAAAGCAAATATTTTAGACGCTATAAACTTCTTTGATGAAAATCTTCCAAGTGAAATTCTATATGTTATATATATAGTTCCTTCCTGATTATTTTATAAATCATCAACAATATTACAACTGACAAAATATGCTGTGGGTTAATAAATAGCATAAACCCTGAATCACAAAATGAATCCAAGCATTTACTTCCAGCCTTAGAAAGCACACTCTCCTTCTAAGCCTTGGCTTCCTAAATTAAAACTCCAAACCAAACGTCTTCCAAGACTGACTCAATGGGTACTGTGCTACATTTTGAAAAGGCTGCTTCTTCTACCCATTGACCAACTGGGGTAATCCCTGTGGCCACACCTCAGCTTGTTAGTAGGCAGAGAGGACTGTCAATGGTTACAATCTAGAAGAGCATTGTGGGATTGTGATACAGATTTTTCATCATTTATCTTTCCAAAGAGCAGAGAAGACATGTATCCATATGGGGGCAGCTATGAAGTGGAAGTATGATTCCTTGTAAAGTATAATTCATAATAAACAAGGAGAAATTGTCCCCCAAAGAAATGAAAGACTGGTATGAATCAAGAAAACTGAAGGGAGTTTCTTGCAATAGGTAGATGAGTCCCTATCCAGAAGAGTCAGACATGTGTTAGTGGCTGGCTACATATCAAGGGGTTTTCTTGTATATAGGTTGCCTGAGTTATGCGTCCCTAGAATGTGCATATCTTCCATGATGGGTTACCCATCATACATATATTCACCCTAAAATAATGAGAACATGGACTTTAGGAGGATATCAATTATGGATACAGTTATCAAAACATTTTATCCAATATTTTACAATAACTTCTGTAATTTTTTTTAAAAATTCCTGTTTTCAAACTACAAAACTTGTAGTTTTCATTTGACTGCACAGAATGATTTATCTTTTAAAGTTATCCAGTTATTGAATGTATATGAAAGCAAACTGAGATTTCACTGCCTCTTTCCAGTAGACTTCCTTTAATAGTACTAACCAATTAATGTAATACTTTTCAAGTCACATTTTGCATTAAAAGAATGAATCTTCTTAAACTTCTGTAATTCATCTAACTCACAAAGCTTTCTGACTTCCACATTTGGCATATTCTGCAGAAGGAAGGAATACAAACCATTAGAAATCAGCAAACCAGAGTTAAGCTCTAGCTTCATCATTTATCTGCTCTGTGCAGATAAACACACATTGTGAACAGAGATCCTTCATTTTAAAATATCGGTTTTTGAGAGAGAGAGAGGAAGAGAGAGAGAAAAAGAAATTTCAATTTGTTGTTCCAATTTGTTATTTATGCATTTATTGTTTGATTCTTGTATGTGCCCTGACCAGAGATTGAACCTGGGACCTTGGCCTATCATGATGCTCTAACCAATTGCACTACCCAGCCAGGCCAAGTACTTCATTTTTAAAAGAAAGGGGATAGCATCTGGCCTGAATCTATTGTCACTTTGTTGTGAATAGTAATTGTGATAATTTAGGTAAGGTCATACAAATTATAAAACATTAAATCCTGTACAAATATTAGCTAAGAAGATAGTTATGGCAGTAGAGAACCAAAGGTAGGGATCTCTCTGAATTTTAATTTCAAGCCAACGTGTTCTGATTATATCTTTCATGGCATTATTTATTTTGCAAATATATAAGTTGCTTCAGAAGCTTTTAGATAGCCAGATTTCTTGAATATTTCAAAGATTAACATGAACTCCAGCAATTTCTGCTTCAGCAATGTTGACTGGTAAAATATTCTTGAAATTAAAAAAATATTTACAAGTTTTTAGTTCCATCATTACCAAGATTTGGATGTAAGCCACATAAAGGAATGTTTATTTCTTAAACCAATTTTCTTGTTCAAAAAGGCCATTTGAATATAACAATATCCCAATAATTTGTATAAACAAAGTGCTTATAGTAGTGCTACATAGTGCTATAAAGTGCTGTAGCTTATATAGTGCTCAATATAGTTTGTGGGAATAATCTGAGGAGTGATTGTTGATCAAAATTTTTTATGTAAATAATTGCTTTTCTGTTGTAACTATGTAATAAAATAAAGTTTATATTCCTCAGGGTCTTTCAGTTTATTTCAATTAAGCCCTGGTTATTTCCAGCTGATAATTTGTTAATTTAAGGACATTTTCTATACATTTTTATTCTGCAATCAAATATTCTGCACATATTTAATACACTAGTATATTTTCCAAAATTCCATTTTATTAATAAAATTAGATAAAGATGTGGCTAATATGTATCCTTCCAGAGCATCACATTGAGCATGTTCTGATAATAATTTATTATTGTATTATTTAATTTTTGTATTATTTATTTTTAAGTATTTTTATTGATTATGCTACTACAGTTTTCCCTATTTTCCCCCTTTACCCCCCTCTTCCCTGCCCCCCCCCAACCCTCCAGCATTCTCCCCTGCTTGGTTCATATCTATGGGTTATACACATAAGTTCTTTGGGTCCTCTGTTTCCTATACCATTTTTTATCTCACTCCGTCTATTTTATGCCTACTAATTATGCTTCTTCTTCCCTGTACCTCTTCCCCCCATTCTTCTCTTCCCCCCTCCCCACTGAAATCCCTCTGTGTGATGTCCATTTCCATTTCTCTGGTTCTGTTCCTGTTCTGGTTGTTTGCTTAGTTTTTATTTTCATTGTTTTTCATTTCTTTTAGGTTCATTTGTTGATAGTTATGAGTTTATTATCATCTTACTGTTCATATTTTTGATCTTCTTTTTCTTAAATAAGTCCCTTTAACATTTTATATAATATTTATTATATTTTATTATGTTATATATGTTCTGTATGGATAGCCAGATAATTTGAAACCAGGTATTGGCTTTTATGTCAAAATTTATTAAATTTATTTATTTAACATACTTTGTGTCCCGATGTTCCCTTAAAGTACATTTACTTAACATTTTCTTACAACCAAGTAGTACTTTCTTATATATTAACAATAAGTAATGAATATTTTCTGTGTGAACTCGAGCGTAAAATAAATTCTTGTATTTTAAGATTTAAAAAGAGGTACCAAGTAAGATAATGGGCAAACAATTCTTACTTGCCAACTGAACATCACAGCTGCTTGAGAAAACAATTTTATTGTCGAAATAGCAATTTTGAAAAAGAATAGAAATTTAGACTTTATTAATAAAATAACAAATAAGAAATAGAGCAGTTTTTAATACCGTGAGTCACAAACAATATTTTACAGTTCTTCTAAATTTCAATAAACAATTCTGCAAAGAAATAAATATATTGCAAAAATCCACTTTCCCATAGATTTGAGAACATTCAAATAAACAACATGTTAGAATTCCTTAGGTTTTTCTTTTTTTAACCTAAACCCAGAAGAAAATATCAAATTATTACCTCACTTTTCTTTCACATACAATCTGAAATATTGCACTGGGGCCTCTTAAGCTCTCCTGTAAAGCCAGTTTATTATTTCAAATTTGCTTCATTTGCTTCATTTTCTAAAGACATATCTTTAAGTAACACCTACCTGGATCAGTTTACTAATGGTTTTTGGAACACATTAAACAGAAAAGCAAAACAATACAACCAAAACAATACCAACAATAAACAAAAATTCAATCATGGTTTTTTGCCTTTAACCTTAAAAATGGGCAAGATAAGTTATTATAATAAATGAGGACTATTGGTCATATTGATTTGAGTACCAAGTTGAGTTCTAGATTCAATTAGCTATGTGAATTTTTAAGTTGCATAATTCTCCTCCTTGGGATTTTTTTCTAATTTAGGAGCAAAAATACCTACAATAAAGGGTACTTCCAAGGACTAAATGAGCTAACGTACGTGAAAGCATCTAATAAAATCAAACAACATTGTTGGTGCCCAATAAAGATTCTTTTTCTTTCTCTATCTTCCTTTAATAAGCATGCAAAATTAAGGCATTTTTGGACCATATGTTGTAAAACACGTTTCTGATGGTTTCCCTGCCTTAAATTTTGTCTCCTGGAATAATCTTGACTTGCCTCTGTCAATTTTTGTCTTTTTACTAAACCTAACCCAGCATGGAAAATCCTCTCTGTCTGGTCCTTTCCCCAAATCTTAATATTAGTTAGATATTTACATAAGTGCTATATTAGTTTCCTAAGGCTATTAGAACAAATACCACAATCTATTAGTTAAAAGAGAAAAAATGTGTTGTGTCACAGTTCTGGATGTTAGAAGTCTGAAATCAAGGTTTTAGTAGAACCATGTTCCCAATGAAACCTATGGGGAAACTCCTTTTTTGCCTCTTGATTGCTTCTTGATTTCCTTCCTTGACCTGCATTACCTACATCAACAGATTCCTATTTTGCTTTCCACTTGTTATTTTCTCCAATTTTGATTACCTCTTTTGAATAAATGGATTAGATTACATCATTTTCCTGTTCAAAGCATACATGTAAATAAAAATACACATAAAATTGAGAATAGAGTGGGATAAAATAAAAATAGTAATGTTTTTTTCGAAGTGATACCTAATGGATGATTTTAATTTTTCTATATGAATGTTTTCTATTATAAGTGCCCTATATGTATGTGTTTTTAATTCAGAAATTAGTGAAATAATTAAAAGTAATACAAATATTTCATTACTAAAGGGGAAGATGCAATGTGGTCAGTAGTCTAATGTAATGGAACATTTTTTTTCTCTTAATTAAAGAACCCCTCAAAGAAATGTCATCAATTTTGTCCCTCCCTACTTTATGTCAGAAGAAGAGTATTTTATGTATTTTTCTCTGTGACACATACGTACAGTGACAACGGAATCATATGTGCAGTAATAGCATAGAAAGATAAGTTGGCTTTTCAGGCTTTTTGATTCCATCCCCCTTTCTATTTTTCAGCAGGTTTTGTAACACAAAAGAATAGGAGGTATACTATCACTAACCTGAGAGACTCTAATCTCCACGTCATTTAAAGGGATGACTAGTAATCACTAGATGACTGGAAATGTCCCAAGACAATTATGGATTTGGAATATCTTGGTCAAGGACAAGTAAATACATTTGCTTCTACAATTATATGAATTTTCCATGAACATAAATTTTCTTTCAAATTTATTTGGAAAGGGGGATTAATTTTATGACTAGAACAATGGAATATTTTCATTTAATTCTGTAGTGAAATTTCCTCTTGGAAAATTATTTCAGAGATTTAAATAGTCAATATATTTGGAAATTACAAATGGAAATCATCGGCAGCAGCATCATTCTTCTGGATTAATTATTTGTCAGGGACTATGGTACATTTTTTAAAAACAATAAATGAGCATGTATTTTAGAGCAGTTTTAGGTTCACAAGCAAAATTGAATAGAAGATATATAGAAATTCCATACATGCCCTCTGCTCCTGGACATGGAGGGCCTTCTGTTATCAATATCTACCACCAGAGTGGTGCACTTGTTAGAACTGATGAACCTGTATTGACACTTCATTGTTACTGAGAGTCCATTATGAATTGTATTTATTCATTACTGAGAGTCCACTTATTTTCTATATGATGTAATATAGGTGTTACATTTTACTTACATATTTGTCAGATCTTATCTATGAAATAATATTTCTGCAGAGTTTTTTTGTGAAAAGGATTTTAATAATAGATTAAATTTCTTTCATGGATATTGGACTATTTATTTTTTCTTTTTTCTTTTTTAAATTTTATTTTAATTGTTGTTCCTGTACAGTTTTCTGTCTTTTATGCCCATCCCAGCCCACTGCCCCAGCCCTCCCCACCTCCCTCCCATTCCCCCCCCCCTAGTTTTTGTTCATGTGTCCTTTATACTTGTTGCTCTAAACCCTTCCCCTTTTCCCCTGAAATTCCCTCCCCTCTCCCCTCTGGTGACTGTCAGCCTGTTCTCTATTTCAGTGTCTTTGGTTATATTTTGCTTGTTTGTTTGTTTTGTTGATTAGGTTCCTGTTAAAGGTGAGATCACATGGTATTTGTCTTTCACTGCCTGACTTATTTCACTTAGCTTAAAGCTCTCCAGTTCCATCCATGCTGTTGAAAAGGGTCAGAGCTCCTTCTTTCTTTCTGCCGCATAGAATTCCACTGTGTAAATGTACCATAGTTTCTTGATCCATTCATTTACTGATGGGCATGTAAGTTGCTTCCAGCACTTGGCTATTGTAAATTGTTCTGCTATGAACATTGGAGCGCATAGGTTCTTTTCGATTGGTGTTTCAGGGTTCTTAGTATATAATCCTAGCAGTGGAATTGCTGAGTCAAAAGGTAGATCCATTTTTAGTTTTCTTGCTTGAACAGACACTTCTCCAAGGAGGACATACAGAGGATCCAGAGACACATGAAAAGATGCTCAGTATTGCTAGCTATCAGAGAGATGCAAATTAAAACCACAATGAGATACCACTTCACACCAGTCAGAATGGCCATCATAAACAAAGCAACAAACAACAAGTGTTGGAGAGGTTGTGGGGAAAAGGGGACCCTAGTGCACTGTTGGTGGGATTGCAGACTGGTACACCACTATGGAAAGCAGTATGGATATTAGACTATTTAGATATCATATTTCTCCTTCTGTAAATTTCAGAAAGTTTTCCTCCCAAAGGTATTTTTCCTATTTAAATATTCAAATATATTGGCAGAAAATTATTCATAATATTATCTTTTTACTATATGCAGTATCTTGTAGTTTAAGTGTCTGACATTGATCTTTTGATTGCTGAGACATCTATTGCAAAAGACATCCATTTTAATAAACACTGCCAGCTGTATGACACAGCTACTAGCTAAAAAAAACAGGTCAACAGCTAGCCCTCCCCACCCATGAAGTTTCCCTTTCAGAAAACCTGGGAGACCTAGATAACTGACCAACCACTTGAATGACCCTGCCTCCACTCCTCTATGTTTCAGATCAGTTAACAATGAATGAACCCAAAAAACCCCAGATGCCTAACTCTTGGACAAAATAAAAGCAGAACCCCAGTCCTCTCTCTCTCTCTCCTCTCTCTCTCTCTCTCTCTCTCTCTCCACATTGCCCTCCCTCCCTCTCTGTACCTGTGACCTCACTTGTGGCCCTGCAGCTAGTTGGGAGTAATACAGCCTAGGTGAGTGTCTCAGCATTCCTAGACAAGAAGATTGCCATCAATAGTCCGGGACTGACACAACAGATAGATAGTGATATCTTCATTTCTGATGATAGTAATTTTTATTTCCTCCCTTTTTTATTGATCAGTCTTACTATAGATTTATCTGCTTTATGACTCATAAAATAATTAACTTAGGCCTGGTGGGATGTTACCTATATAATGTTTTTTTTTCTATTTCATTAATTTCTACTCATTTTTATTATTTTCTTATGTTAAGGGGTTGACTAGCTATTCTATTCCTACACTCTTAAGATATAACATTAAATCATTGATTTTCAGCTTTTATTGAGCTTATTTTCTAATATATTAATGTAAGTTTATAATTTCCATGTTTCTATGATTTAGCTTCATCCTGTAAGTGTTGACATGTCATGTATGTATTATTATTCAGTTTAACATAGGATTGGTAACCCCCAATGTGCCTTCTTCTTTATTCTATCGGTTGCTTAGACGCACACTGCTTATTTCCAAGTGGTTACATGTTTTTTTTAGTTCTGTGTTAGTGTTGTTTTCTGTCTTAATTCTATAGTGGTTATAGAATATGTGAGGTCTGTCCAGAAAGTATCCATCCATGTACTATGAAAAACAGACATTTATTGAAAAAAAAATACAAGATATAAGAAACATTGTACATAGAACAATGACACCTCAGTCCCCTTCAAGGTAGGTACCCTGGGACCTCACACAGTTCTCCCAATCACCATCAGCTGCCCCATCACATTTTCCCAAATCTCATTGACAATCTAAAATCTCTTTCCTTTCAAAGGTGATTTTAGTTTTGGGAAAAGCCAGAAGTCTCATGGCACCAAATCTAGGCTGTAAGGGAGCTGTGTCACCTGACTGATTTGGTGTTTCTCAAAAGACCTCTGCATGAGAAGTGATGCATAAGTGGGCACATTGTCATGATGAAGCTGCCAATCAGTTGCCCATAGCTGTGGCCTTCTGAGTTATCCTAATACTTTTTGCAGAGGAATGTTCAAGCTTAATGTAAAATCTGATACAGATTCATTGCTCTACTTGCTCAGTTATTTTGAATGTAATGGCCACACATTACCCATGCTCACTAAATGGTGAAGTCATCATTTTTCATGCATGCTCATTCTAGTCCACTCTCCTTGGCTGCCAGGTTACATAGATGTCGTACAAACTGTTCTCATTGTAATAACAATGACTGTACTTTTTCTGGACAGATCTCATACTTTGAATGACTACTTTTTAAAATTTATTGTTGACATATGCTCTGTAACTCAAGATACAGTTATTACAAGTAAACGTTCCATACGACTAGAAGATACTACTCTGTTAATGTTGTCTCTCATATATCTATAACCTGCCAGTTTTATGGACATGCAGAACATGGGTCCTCAACACTTAGCATGGTTCCACATTTGGTTTAATACTCTGCTGTCACCATCTTGAAATTCTTAGTCACTTTGATTAATTTGCCCTGCATTTTCACCTTGCACTGGGCCCTGTAAATTATGTATTCAATCCTGTAACCATGATTGTCAACTGCATTGTTTTGATTATTTTATAACCATATTGTATACAGAGGATTCAGATAATGTCTTCTTCCTCCATCCAGGATTTACCAATTTCTCCATTAGACAAAGAATCAGGGATAATCTCATTTATCTAGTTAGGAATTGAAGTCAGGTAAGGTTGGATTGAATGTTTTCTTGTGAGCTTACATTATTTGTAAGAACACTAATCTTTCCATGATTCTCTTAATATTTAAAACAATTTTTTCCATCTTATACTTTGCCATACAAAATATTAAAAATAGAAATTATTCTCACTTTATGGAGTTTTAGTTCAGTGATTATGTAGAAATCCCTATGATAATGGGTCAGTATATCCTCTTTCTGTGTCTAGATATGATATTTTGTTTTTCTTATCTTAGTTTATTCTTTAATCCCTCTCTACACACCATTTCCACCCTTCTTTTGGAATTAAACACCTTGCTTCAAATAAGCAGCAATTCATCCATTTTTCCTTCATTTTATCTTGTCAAAATTAATCCCTGAAACCAATTCTTAACACAATTCACCTGAAGACAGCTCAGCAATACCATCTGCCTTATTTCTATTCCATCACAGTTAAGAGATATGTTATTTGAAAATAAGCATAAGTTCTCAGATGCATTTGAAAAATGTTCACCCATATCACACTCGTCAGGGAAATAAGGAATGAGAGAGATGTGTTGCAGAAGAGACATACATTTGTCATTATAATCAAGTAAGAAAATGCAAATCATTATCATATCATTAGTGCACGAGCTATAAAATATTTTTTCTTTTACAAAATTAAGAACTAAGGGCTTTGTGATTATTTGTCTGTATAAAATATCACTTTGTATTTCATAACTGGAAGCTATCAGGAGCCTTTATGATGTTAGATCTCTGAGAGAAACTGTTGTTGACATGAATACATATGCTCTATAAACATACCAAGGCAAAATTATGCATGGTAACTATTTTAACAGATAGTAGTGAACTCTATTTCATCCAAGAAGCCACAAATTAAAATGCCATACACTAAAAGAGAAGCTCTTGGGAACATTTGTCAACTGAAAAAAAATGTTATCTTTAAAATAAGTGCTCTTCACAGTTAATCAGCCATAATTATATTCTTCTGAGTATATAAGCTAGTGTTATCATCTAGAATTCTAAAATATGATAGAAGACACATTTACTTAGCAAGTAAAAACACTTTACCATCAATGACAAACCAGGGAGAAGCTTTCTTGGCTAACAGCTGAGCATCTTTTGTCAAGAGCTGGGACTAGTTTAGTGGTTAGTAAGTGATTTAATTCCCTGAAGGCAAGCTATTCTTTTTTACCAATCTCTCCTATAAAAAAGTTAATGAACATCACTAGCAGCTCAGGAAAGCCACAAATGTAACAATTATGAGAAATAACCAGCCTACAGAGAAAAATAAGACACTTTCTTTACCCTTGGTTGCTTTTGTAAATAATGTTTTTCACTTAATAAACTATGGAATTTGTAAAACACACCCATGCATAAGGTTGATATTCCACATTTTCCACAGGATGTTTGCTGTGTGTCCTGCCTTCAGCATTTTAACATAAGTTTTAAAAGATTTCTCCCCTAAAAATACCTTTGTACCTGGAGGCAGGTGTCAGTTCTAGGTTACCATTTTAGTCGGTCTGTTTCAGGCATACAGAAGGAATTTTAAAGACAAAAGGGAAAAAACCTTACAGGTTGATTCTAATAAATAAATAAATGGAACTTATAGCAATGTAAATTCTGAAATGTATTCAAAATAATGATTTTCTACTAGTTTTCCTCACAATTGAGGTATCTGTGTGTGTGATTATGTGTGTGCACCTAACTGTGTGACTCCACAACAATGATGCATTGAGGGACATAGGTTGAACAATTGAAAACTTTGTTTTCAGGTGTTCATACAATTGTGGATGCCCCCAAATGCACAAGTTAACAAAAAACAAAAATGCCAAAGCAATGCAATCCTAATTAGAAGCATTATTGTAGCAGGGAAGGTGATTTTTTTCATGTCAGAAGTAGACCACTGACTTAAGACTTAGGGGTGCCCTTGCGCTGGGTCCTGCGGTGTAATCGACCTGTTTTACTATTTGACTTTACTATTTGACTCTGGTTTCTCTTCAGATCGTACAAATCTTTCGCCTTTTACTATTTGACTTCAAGTATTCTATTACAAAGAATTTATATAACTGCACTGTAGAATATGAAATTAATACTTTTAAGGCCTTATATTTAATGAAATCCTCTTAAAAGACAAATATAACTACTTTTCAGATGTGCCATTTAATGACGTTGAAGCCGTCCAGTTCACTAAAGCTAAAATTTCAATTAAATCTTATTTAAATTGGTATCTACTTCAATTATTTTACCACACTCTCCACTGAATATTTATTACAGCTTCATAGTAGGTATTTGCAACTTGGTATGTAGACTGTGTGAGCAGAGCCAATAAATAGTATTTTTAAAGTGTTGACATTGATGCACATTATTTTTATTTGACTTCCTACACTGAAGTATGCTCTGTGGCAAAATAATTACTCCGACTCCCTCTGCTATTTAAAGTACCCAAAAGTTTTGTCCGCATACTGTCAAAGATAAACAAAGAGGATACTACAGGAGTTAAAGTGGTAGGAATAGATATTAATTTGTAATATACTGTGACAATAGGGAAAAGAGGCCAGTGTGAACAGAACTGAACTTTGATTTGTACAGAGGTGACCGAAAGGCTGGCCCTGTCTCAAGGTGCTGGCTGAAACACACCGTAGATTTTCCCAGCAGCCTTGAATTTTCCCAGGCAGGCATTTTAAAGGTGGGCCTAGAGCCACCCTAGGAAAGTGGCCTTTTGGTCTTAGCAACTGTTACTGTTTGTTCATGACTTTATATAGCCAAGGTTGAGGCCTAGCTGAGAAGAGAATTCAAAGAGGCTGGCTAGATTTTGGGCAAGAGAAAATCTTTGTTAAGAGTACACAATGTTGTATGACTTTTACTTAATAAATGTGATCAACAACATACAAATTTAGGCACAGAAATGTGTAGTACTTTAGTTATATACCATAAATTATTAAAGAGAATATTCTAGCATTATTTAAGAATATCAGAGAAAAAGAAAAACAAAACTTTAAATTCTTAATTTATAGAACTTAAAGAATATCCCAAGTCAATCCATTTTTATCCATAATAGTCAGTGTCACTAAGGATTAAATTCTTATCAACAACAGTTTATGGTGTATTTAGGAAAACAGGAAAATTTCCCTGACTTCCGTACAATGTTCTCTCAATAACTATTTGATAAACATTTGATATAAGAATGCCTCTACAAATGCTTGGTGTAGGTAAAGAGACCCTGAATTGTACAATGCCTGACACACAATAGACTTTTATCTCCTTTATTAAAAAAAGTTTGAATGCTAAATAGGTATTATTTTTTTATTGTTGTTCAAGTACAGTTGTCTCCATTTCCCCCCATCAGACCCCCCACCCCACCTATCTCAGCCTCCTACCCTCGTACCTCTGGCTTGGTCCTAGTATCCTTTATACACGTTCCTTGATGGCCCTTCCCCTATTTTCCCCCATTATCCCTCTCCCCGCTCCTCTCTAGTTATTGTCAATTTGTTCTTTATTTAAATGTCTCTGGTTATATGTTGCTTGCTTGTTTGTTTTCTTGATACTGTAAGACCTTTATCTCTTTATTGAAATTAAATGAGTGAATGAACAAACGGTGACAATATATTAGGAAATGCCAGAACCTAAGTTTCCTGGAGGCCAAAACTGAGACTCCTCCATCTCCAAGTCTTTGTCATTTATTTGTTTTTGGGGGGGCGGGGGTTGCAAATGATGATCATATACCACTGGATATTTTATATACAGCAATCTACATAAGATGCAATAAATGAGAATAGAAGTTCAGGAGAGAAAAAAGGACATAAATACACATGCATTTGTCCTTCCTAGAAAACCCTAATGATTATGATTTTTCATCTCTGAATTAATGTAGCAAGTATATAGAAGGAGCAGTATGCCTGAGTCAGAGAGAAATGCTGTGTGCCAGACATGTCAGAGAACACAATGATCAATATCAGAGAATTGCACGCATTTGAACTGCTGCTATTTTGTTCATTCTGAATTCCCATTATAGATGCAACAAATGAGGATTGCCCCAAACTGTTTTTACTAAATCTAAGTGACTTTCTTAAAACTTCACACTTTTATAGACTGAATATTCCTTCATTAAAATGACAGAAATTGATGTGAGAAACCTGGACAAGTAGCTTAAAATGGTTTGAATGATTTCTTTTTTTGCTAAAGTATTACTTTGTTCTATATTTGAGCCAAAGGTGCTATCACTTGATTTACAGGTGCAGGTTTAGGACTGACGTGAAGGAGAGAAAAGGAAGAAGGAAATTTAATCTAAACTTAAAAAAAAGTTTTACTATTGTAACAAGAGAAAAAGCTATTGTTTTAAATGAAAAACTAAACACACACTGTACACACACATTTTTCCTTCTCCTCTACTTGTCTGTACCTTAAGGAATACGTTCTTTATTTAGTAAAATGTTTTTGTAGTTGATGGTCATAAAGGGGCTTCTTTTGAAAATATAAATTTTTAAAATATGCAAAAAAACTGGTTTTAGAGACCCTAACATTAATTCTCTCTGTTTCTTTGGAGGTGTTGATATATAGTTGAATTCCTGATCTATACTTACAAACACAGACCTGATTTTAAAAACACAATGACAGCAAAATAACATTATCTAACCAAATCATTGACTTTTGACTCCTTAATCCTATGTCTTAACATAGGCCAAATATTTGGAGTAATTTTTTATATTTAAGATAGGAAAAGTCTTCATTAATCATTTTTTCTCAAATATATTGCTATAGACAGCTAGAAGAGGAATTTTATAAATCCTATTCTCTATTTCATAGGGATATTTAGCCTTAGCTACACACACTAAAAAGTGAGGAGCTGATAAAGATGGATATTTGAATGATCAATTAGTCTAATTTTTGGTTAGTCCTCCACACTAGGTCTAACACCATTCCTTATAGTGTGCAGGCAAATATTATGTACTTCACTCTCTTTGGATGTCAGACAGGACTCTGAGACTCATTTGTCTTCATTTTTCCTGTGCTGGTCATAGCCAGACATTTAGATCCATGAGGTTAAAATGGCTCATTTTATCATTTCTACTTTCTTGATGATTCTACAGTCCAGTGGAGGCTTTTTTTTTTATTTTAAACTTCACATGAACTTCTTCCAGAAATCTCTAGGTCCCTAATCACACTTCATTTTGTAAACCATCCTTCAGAGCGTCTGCCTTTTACCATAAGTTTCTTTTCTCAGGAGTAACATTCCTCTTTTCATATGTGTACAATGCAACCAGAATGCATTATTTATAAGCTTGGATTGCCTGGGATTCTAGAACATAATGTACTCATTGCAATCTTTGAAATAGTAAGATTTTTTTGAAGTTGTTTTTACTCTTTAAATAGGCACATAGACTGGCTTTGAATGTGCATACTTAGTCTTTGACAACCCTTGAGGGGGAAATATATCAGTCAGGAAGGGACTCTGTAGTGACATTCTGTCCCAGTGCGTCCTAGGTACAATGAATGGGGCTTTCATAATATATTGCTAAGTGTCACATATCAGTGAGCACTAGGGCAAGAAGTCAGTTTAATCAATTACTAGTGCTATGTATCATCACAGTGTCACCAACACTCAAAGACACAAACCTATACAGGAGAGGTTATATTAATTCTATCATCAGCAAAATCTCTGAATCCAAGGTGAATAAAACTCAGACTGTGAAAGGACTCCTCGAAAAGTGTGGTGATTTCAGTGTTTGCACACTGTCAATATTGTCAAGTAGCAAATACAAATGCTAGCTTACATTTTTATTTATAATTTTAATCTATATAAAAATTCTACTTTCAAATTGTAATTCAGTTTATTTTCTTCAGGGCATACTTAATTGTGGATCATGACTATTGTTAAGATTATTTTAAAGAACCTATAGCCACATATGTACACATATATGCAAAAAGGCATTAAAAAGAGAGAATTGTCAACTTCTTTTTATCTTTTATACATGTTTATCTAACATACTAAAATAGCTAAAGTACGAAGTCATCAAAGCTATATTTTTGGTTCCTCCTTTCATTTTTTTAGATTTCAATTTAATTTTTGCAAAGAACATCCCTATTCTAGTTACTATAAATTTTCAAGTTCAAAGAGAAATGCTGTCTCAAATACTTGCTTTAAACTAGAAGTCATTTAAACAAAACTTAGTACTTAGAATTATAAAAGAGAAAGTTGAAAGTTGGGACTACAGAGGCAGGTAAAGTGGGGCCTTCATGGCTCTCTTCTAGTGTCTCTGCTCACAGAAGAATCTTTGGCCATGATGGTGGCAAAGCCCAGCCACTCACAGCTCTCCTTTCCTAAACCCATAGTGTGACTTCACCTATTGTCTCAGAGTTCCGTGGATGGATGATCTGAAAATGAGAATAGTGGATAATATTTTCCTGCGCATTCTGAAAAATGGTGTTAATTAGCCCTCGGAGATAGATGTTTCAAAATATCTGAAATGCACTGCCCTTCCCCACCTCACTTTTTCTTGGGTTTTCAGGCATTCTCAGCCTAAAAAGGTATTTGAGCAAAATTTTGAGCAAGGTTTGTTAAAGCTTTAACAAAGCTTGCTCAAAATTTTGCTCAAATTCCCTTTAAACCCTAGTGTAGTTGGTGATACCTTATCATGTCTATGCTACTTTATAACAACCCTTGTTTCATTAAGTCACTAAATTCCTTATATTAAATTCTCTTTCGATGAACTGCAAGCCTTTGAATCCATTTATCTTTTTGTTCCTATAATCTAAAGCCTACAGCCAAACAGAGCTTGTCTACTGAATTGATGGAGACTGTGGTCTCCATTATTCTGTGCCATCTGTCACTTCCCCATAACATCGTTAAAAAGTGTAACTTAACCATTGAAAATGTGTCATTCTTAGCCTCTTTTATTGGTCTTAAATTGTCAGAGATCTATCAGAAAACAATGAGATAATATTTCATTAATATTGACAGAAGTTATTTTAAAAGTGTGCCACATGAATTTCAAACAACAAAATGAGGGTTGAGGTACTATTATTTCTATTTCAGTTAAGGTACATTACAAAGTAACTAGAGGAAAGGAATAAAGAATCAGACTTAATTTCAAACTTACAAATATCACATGTTCTATTTCTGTACAGAAGAAAATAGCCCTGGACTAAACTGAACTGAATGTGCAGGCTTTCCATAGTTTAAAGTGGGGAAGAAAAGGGGCCCCGTGCAAAGCCTGACAAGCTCACAGGAGGCCTGCGTGGCAGCCTTACAAACCCAGAGACCTGAACACATAGGATGGTCTGAGATTAAATTTTCTAACTGAAAGCAAGTTCTTGGGGGATAGTCACATCCGAGGCCCATATTTTTCCCTGGTAAAGGAAAGGCAGAAGTCTTTACCTTAACTGAGCCTGTGTGTTGTCTTTTTTCATCTACAATAGCATACCTTTGGAATGCCAAATTTCCTGTCTCCCAACCCCTCCAAGCACAGGCGCAGCACCAGAGGGAGACCACAAATCTCCTCATTGTTTTTGTTATCATGTTAATTGTTGACTGGTAGCTATGTTGTGCCCACCTGTGTAAAAGTGTCTATCATTTTAGCTTTTATCCAATCCCAGAGGTCCCCCTCAGTTTTGCTTCCTCCAGCCTCCCTAATCCATCCTCAGTGGAGTTCATACAAACCACCTATGCCTCCTTCCTCTTCCGATTGTAATGTATAAAATACAGTGCAAGACTGCCATTCTCCAGAGCATTATCTCAACTCACTGAAGTTATGCTTCCAGGCAATTGTTGTCGGTTTGACTCAAATAAACTCTGAAAAATTCTTACAGGTTTGGACATTTCTTATGTTGTCAGAAGCTATGTTAAACCATTTTACAGAAAAATAAACTGCTAGAAATTTCTGCATATATTACTCTTAACTTTTACTTATGCTTGGATATAGTATGTGCCTTCTATTTCCAAATATATATTTACATTAGTATGTGTATATGTATATGTGTATATATGTGTGTTTCTATTACTATATGTGTATATATTATATATAATACAAATCTCTATCTATGTATGTATACACACGCATGTATATATTAGTATGTATATACAGCATGTATGTATTATTTTTATATAATACAAATATATATATATTAGTATGTGTGTTTGATCACTGTATTTACAAATATTCATGTGTGTGTATTAGTATGTGTGTTTGATCCCTGTATTTCCTGTGGTTGATGACAGAAATGTGGCATTATTTACCTTTAATTTATGTATTAAAAACACATTTGGAAACGTTGTTGAGTCTCAGTAGGGTACTTCCAACACAAAAGAATGTAAGCTGTCAAGGATATGTACAGATTCAACTCTACATTAAATTTTGTAGAAGACTGAGATTTTTAGCTGTTATCCAGGTGCTGAGAAACTGACAGACCTGGTTTTCCAGGTCTCAGGCTCAGCCTTAATTCTATAATTAGAATCCTAATCACGGAGATTTGCATTACTCTTAAACAATCCCAAGGTTCCTCCTAAAATGTTTATTGGTGTTTACCATTCCTAAACTCATCTTGAATAGCTCCCTACTAACCTTAGTTTCTATAGGGACATTATCTGGGTTGTCAAATACCAGATATTATTTTTTTAAAAAAAGACGGATGGGACTAGGAATAGAGAGGAGTGTTTCTAGGTCTAGATGCATTGCTGTTGGTGTAATATCAACTAAAGTTAATTCACTAACTCAGGATTTTAAGGTACCCAAAAATACAATTGTTTACTCATATCTAAAGGTTATTTTTTATCTGTTTTTATTTAAACAGCAATGCTTAAGTTTTTCTTTTTCCTCATGAAAGCCCAAATAATTCATCTAATTTTGTCAGTTTCTCTCTATGAAACTGACACTTTGTTTGTGAGGTCTATATTTATTGATTTAACAAAAGATGTGGCTTACTTCCAAGACTGGTCTTACTGTAGGCACTGTACATAAATGAACATGAGACTACTAAAAACCTTTTCCATATCATTTATGAGCTCTTTGCAAAATTATAATTATAATTAGTGTTTTCTTTATTACATATATATATTTCCAATGAAAATAAGATATCTATTAGAGTTCTATTTTTGTTTATGAAATATGCTATATATTATGCAATGTTACATAAAGTATGTCATACATGTCAGATATATAATAATGCATAAAATATACCAGAAAATTAGACACTACAAATGAATAAGCATAGTGAAAAAAAGAAAATCTCTATAATCATATAACCTAGAAGTATACAGGGTAGGGGGAAAGTAGGTTTATATTTGTTCAGATGGAAAATAATGCACTAATCAATAGATAATAATACAAGAATAAAGTCTGTTTTATTAACTCACAACCTACTTTTGCCCCACCATGTATAGTATACATTATTTTATACAAATTGTAGATATTGTATGTTAAAAATATATAATATAATGTTATAATTATACAAATTGAGTCCACTTCTTATTGTATAGCCTATTTTTCTTGATGAAGAAAATATCAAAAGAATCTATGCCAATAACTTTAAACAATAGGTCTGTCTAGGAATAAAAGAAATCCTTTTAATTCTTGAAAATATAGAGCACTATTTAATTATTTTCACATTTAAATGAAGAGATATAATGGTTATATTAAAATAAAGGGACACTGGTTGAACTGAATTTTATAGTTGGGGTTCAAGATGTGGGAATTTAACCTTCTCATTTAATAAGGAAGGTTTTAGTCCTTAACGGTGGACAGTGAGGAACTGACTCCAGAGTTGTCATACCAGGCTCTGTGCTCATTTCTAACTTCCTCATTGTGGCAGAAGTCTTGAAACTCTGCACTAACTCCCTGAGTTAGCCACTTTTCTATCCTGGGTTCAGCAGCCACTGAGTGTGGAAGGCAGAGCTTTGATCTACTGAAAAGCTCAGGCTGTCCTGAGAGAATAGGTTGTCAGTCAGAAGATATAAAGTACACCACTTTTCAAAAATGTTTGCTCTGGTAACACAAAAAGAGAGTTTAAACATAATATTTTTCAGTACATCTTCTCAGTGAACCAGTTTCTACTTTTTTTAGTCACTTCTTGTCACTTACTCTCTGCAACAACTCTCACTTCTAGGAAGTTGAAGCTATGTATGCGAGCCATAGTTTATGGCATTTTCCTGCTAAAAGTGACCTTGCCAATTTAATTAAAGAGTTGCTGGTGGAGGGTTACTTATTATCTCTTCTAGAATGGTAAGAGAAGTCAAAGGACTAAAGGACTTGGCTAGAAATCACATATGCTTAAATTGTATGCTTATAAAATTCTAAAGACATACATAAAATTCAAATTTGTTGCAACAATTTAATTTCTTTTAAGCCATTTGGGTCTTTGGCATCATAAAAACTTACACATCTCATTTTATTCTTATATTATTAAAATTAAGCCCAACTGTGGGAATATACAAATATAGAGTCACTGGAATATCCTTCCACACTAAAATGCTTAAGGCAGATAAAATCTGTTGGATCTAATATCCATTTGATCCCAATTCTTCTATTTAGATTTTATATGTGAACACAAACTGTTCTATATAATTTCAGTCTCTTTAGCCTTTTATGCAAAAATATTTATTTGGTAACTGCTTTATATTGGACACAATTCTAGAAGCTGACAAATATAGCAATGAACAAAAATGAAGAGGTTCCCTGTCCTTATCAAGTTTATATTCTATTAACCAGATACACAAAAAAATAGTAATCCAATAAATGAAAAACATTATTTTGTGATATTGCCACATTCTCATGGAAATTGAGAAAGTAACAGGGTCTCATGGAAAAAAAAATAGAAAAGTCAAATTAGATAAGCAGACTCACACTAGAATAATCCAAACAAAGCAATGTTTATTTACTTGCTCATATTTATTGTTCCCCTAAAAAAGACTATTTACAAAGATTTGAGTGTAGTGGAATGGGAAGATGGTGCATTGACTTGTAGCTAAGAACAGCTGAGTTATTACTACCCCTAGGCCTAAAGAGATAAGTAGGAAGAGTCACTAGAAACCACAAAGGAAGCAGGTTGTGTGAAGCTCTGCAGCACTGAGGAACCAGTGATCTTACTTAAGGATACAATCAGTCCAAGGAAACCACAGGCAGTGGGGGAAGAATTAAGTTCCCTGGCTTTGCTCTCATCTTTTGCTTTTACCTCCCTCCATAGCCTCTCACACGCTGAAGTCAACCAAATCCCAAAGGGCAATGCAGACCTAGTGAAGTATTCTATATACGAGAGCCTCTCTGGGAAGAACACAAGGTGGAGAAAATAAGAGTGGACCTGTGGAGGCAAACAGAAGAAATTAAAACAGTAATGTAGCAGCAACTCAGTGAGCCACAGGAGGACTGTTTCAGAGATGAAGGTGAGGGAAGCTGTTTCAGAAGGGTTAACATATGAGTTGACAGCTAAGGAATAAAAAATATCCTGCCAATTAAGAATTAACAAAGAACATTATTTGCTATGGATTTGGAATAGAGAAGAACTTGGTATGTTCAAAGAAAAGAATCAAACGAGGATGACTGGAGCATAGTGAGCAATGAAATAAGGTAGGAGATGAAGGGAGGGTTAGGAAGAGGCTGGGTTATTCAGGCTATTAAATAAATCTGGATCATATGGAAACAAGTATGGAAGCCAGTATACAACTATGAGGCTATTGCAGCGTCTACGGTAACAGTGAGAAATGGTCAGATTGAATCTCCATTGAGGTAAATATTCTAAGTGAGAGGTTATAGTGACCTGGATGAGGAGTTTCCAAGGAAATGGAAAGAAATGGACAGATGAGAGATATACTTTGAAATTAAACTAATAGGTTTGCTGCTTGATGGGATGTGGGGGATGAAGGAAATATTTTTGACTCCAGCAATAGGATACGTGATTGTAATTTACCAAGGTGAAGAAGATATTGGGAAACAGCCTGATGATGCCTAAGAAA
This sequence comes from Anoura caudifer, assembly GCA_004027475.1. Taxonomy (NCBI): domain Eukaryota; kingdom Metazoa; phylum Chordata; class Mammalia; order Chiroptera; family Phyllostomidae; genus Anoura; species Anoura caudifer. The sequence continues at coordinate 28,012 of PVKU01005037.1, forward strand.
CATCACAGTGGAGATGTCAAGTTAACTGTTTGCTCTCCAAGGCTCTATCTAGTTCAGAGAAGGAGCAAATATGAAATCACTGATGGTGTTTACAAATCATTAAAGGACTGAACAAGTTCACCCATGGTAAGTGCGGAATGAACGGAAAGATCACTGGACAGATCTCAGACCCAGGTTGAGGATTGCCAAAAATAATAAGTGAAAGGATGGAAATATCTCAAAACCACACCAAATATTATTGTAGACACCTCAAATATTCTCCTATCTAGTATATAAACAGAACTAAGTTCTTCACTTTTTAATTCCAAAGAGAAACACGGGAACGTGGTGTGTGTGTGTGTGTGTGTGTGTGTGTGTGTGTGTAAGAGGTGATATACTGCTAGAGTTTGCAAATACGATCCAAACTCTCCCAATGAATGGGAGATAGAGAGTATGTGATTTTGAGACCAGGAAAGTTTACAGCCTAAAGGAGAAACCTTGTGATGTGCCCCTTTCCCTTCATTGGGTATCATAAGGTTAAAGTGATAAGTGAATTCATAGGATACAGCAGAAATTCAGAAAATAGCATTATCTTTGAAATGTGGTGCTAAAATATATTAACTTGATTTAATGGGCACTCCACATCCATTTCCCCAAAATTATAGTGTATAATTGTACTGATCACATTTAGATGTAGTGTTAATTTCATCTCAAAGACTTTGTCAGTGAAGAATTGGAGATAATTTTTGTGCCTAAGTATGGAATTACAAAATATTAAACACATGTATAGTTACAAAAGCATTTACGGTGCTTAGAAAATATATATCTGTATATTTTATTCATACTTGGCCTAGGAGATAATATCAAATATGGATTACATTGCAGAGCATTTTCTGTGCTGAGTTCTTGTCTTGAACACATGTTTGCTCAAATTCTCTTACACTCCATGGGTATATGATCTTTAGAGTGAAAATATGCAATTATAATAATAACCAAAATTTTTCTGCAATAACTGAAGTTATCACCTCATTCAAAAAAAGAAGCAATCTACCACTCTGTGCACAATAAAATAAGTACTGCCATATTAACTAACATCTCCATAGAAATAATTTGTGTTAAAATGCAGCTAATTTTTTTTTGTCCTGGCTGATGTCAAATGGATTGAGCATCAGCCTGTAAGCCGAAAGGTCATCAGCTCGATTCCCAGTCAGGGCACATGCCTGAGCTGTGGGCCAGATCCCTGATTGTGGGTGCAACCAATTGATGCTTCTCTTGTACATTACTGTTTCTCTCCTTCTCTTCTCCTCTTTTAAAAAAATAAATAAATAAAATCTTTAAAAAAGCTATAGCTTTAAAAATATTTATCTATTTATTTTTAATTTATTTTTATTTTTATATTTATTTTTTTAGAGGCAGGGCAAGGAAGGGAGAAAGAGAGGGAGAGAAATACCAATGTGTGAGAGAAAGATCAATAGGTTGCTTTTCACATGCGCCCCATCCAGGGACCAGGCCCACAACCCAGGCATGTGCCCTGCCTGGACAGGAAACCAACTGGTAACCTTTTGCTTAGTGGGATGACACTCAACCAAGTGAACTGTGCTGGTTAGGGCTAAGATATAGATCTTTAATAAACAAGACCACAACAAAAACATTAACAAAACCACATTTTTAAAGGTGAAATAAAGTTACAAAGATCATTCTAAAATTTCCTCATAACTGAAATAAAGCCATATAAATAAACACAAAAGAACACCAAATCCTAAACAAAATTCATAGTAAATGACTATTGAAAATACCTGTGATTCTAAGAATACATTTAATAGTTCTATCATTTCAAATCACTAGAAAAAATATCTTTCCTGCAAAGAAGAGAATTAAAATTATGCCTTTTCAAACCTTCATACAGCCTCTGAACTCAGAGACTAATGAGAAAAAAAAAGACTATCAAACATTCAGGAACAATGGCAATCAGGGGACTATATGGCATTAATTCAATTAATATTTACTAAACCACTAAGTATATGTGTCAGTTACTGGGCTTGATAATTATATCAAGACAGACATGACTCTTGTTCTCAGAAGACTTAACATTTTGGCAAGGATGAAAGAAGAAAGTACAAATACCTACACGATTCACAAATTATCCATGTGATAATAATGGAGTGTCATGTCCTATAAAAATTTCAAATTCTTTTTTATAAAAGTTCAATAAATCATAGTACCTTACAAAACATCAACAAGGTTCATCACCATTAAATGTAAAGATGGCCAAAAGAAACTGAGTCTTAAGAACATCATCTTCAAATTGTCTACATTCAACTCTAGCCTCACTCCTGTATTACATGAAGTCTCTACCCAGCATTCTGTAAAAAAAAAAAAAAAATTTACACATTTAGCCTGTCACCAGGTGAGTGGGAATGTGACGCTGAACCCAACTCCTTTCCCTCCACTCTCGTAGTCATGTTCTCTAAGTAGTAATTCACGTGGGTTGAAATTTAAGAAGTATATTCAGTGTGGCTGCATAGCTATGTATCTATTGTTTACTTACTTATAGACCAAAAGGAAATGATTCTATAAAACTCTGAACCTAATCCATTGTTGTAGCTTTTTTGCATTTTAAGATACTGACCCAAAGAAATATTTATATTTCTTACAACTAGAAATATCCAGTAAAAACAAGTTTGAATTTATCAAGATTGACCCAAGATCATGTTTTTTACAATTAGAAAGTATCAGCTTGAAAATAAAAGAAAATCTTAGCTTTGTCAGACAATGGAATAAATTAGATATGGGAAGGGTTAGCATAAAATCATTGAAATGGACTTTTATAAATTTGAAGGGAATACCAAGAGGACAGATTTGTTTGCATATAATATTAGGAATGGAAGGACCACCAGGGAACATTGAATTCAATTGCCTTGCTTTGGATAAAAGAAAAGGTTATTTAACATCTTTGGGGTCACTGCACTGTTAAATAGCTGCCTGGGATTAGAAAGATTTCTTGTGATTCTGGTAGTGTTCTCAGCAGCATGAAATGATTACATTCCACCAGGGCATACATTTTCCCCTCAATGTAGACTTTTTTATTAAAATGATATTTCAGTTTTCATTAAGAATTCAAAAATATGTAAAAAGTGGTAATTTGCATTTAATTTCCTTTGGTAAAATAATTCAATTGTCAGATAACTGCACTAGGGTTTATCATAATGAATTTTCATAGTTTATTGAAGGTAAATCAATATATTATAGATATGCAAAGTCTGAGACTGGAGAAAGAATTGAGAAAGTATAATTAACAAATTCAAAGGAAGAGCAAGAGTATCATAAAGAGCATTGGTTTTCTGTGGGAACATGGAAGATTATAATATGAGACATTCCATTCATACACATGTACATAGTAATTGAGCATTAACTTTGTCCTGTGACTATGCTAAATGTAAAAGATACAAATGATGGAAGAAATGGGATTTCTGCTGTCCAGGGCTTAGAAAGGTGGAGGTAACAGAGAGAGATTGTTATAATTTTTTTAATTATCATGTAAATATTCTGTGGCATATGTGTACATAAGTTATTATGATAGGCCAATAATTGGATGTGATTATGGGGATCTTTCTTAGGAAATGATACACATACTGGTTTTTTAACAGGAGAGTTTGGTGGTAGTGTGTAAGGAAAGGAAATACCATCAGAAGGGCCAGCAAGAGCAAGGCAATGAAAGAAGCCACAGTCTTGTAAATACAATAAAACATTTTTTATCAGGTTCAGAATTTCTCAGAGATGTTGGATGGAAAGATGTGTAGAAGTCACAGTGTCCCTGGATTTTACAAGACACTATGTCCCTAAACCCAATGATAATGCAGGATTATTGGCAGTGTAGTTAACACCAGGAGGGCATCACGTTGCAGTTGACAAACAGAAAATCATAGTTCACGTAAAAGCAACTAAATGCAATGATGCTGCTCTGGAAAACCTAACTAAAGTTCACCTTAGTATTAGAATAAAAAGGGTACCCTTAGAATAAAAGGGTATGGCAAAAAAGTAATTCTATATTAGGGACATGTTGAAATTTTTATTAGAAATACACTATGTAAATATGTTCATACAAATTTGCCATACAATTACAAATCATTCATGTTTATTTTTGAAAAAATGAGTCTACAATAGGGATGTATTATGTGTATATATGTGTATACATATAAAACAAAAATGGACTCCTCAAAAATTATATATCCCATACCTTCCTTTAATCATAATGCAAATTAAAGATTTTGCTGAATTGTTTCATTTAAAGGGTTTTTTTCCCCACATCAAATTTCATATATAAAAGGTAACATAAGAACAAAACAAAGTTGGAGTGGTTGAGTACAAATTTTCATATTCTATTTTTCTTAATATTCCTTTTTTTAAAAGAATACCAACTTGCTATCAGAGAGATGCAAATTAAAACCACAATGAGATACCACTTCACACCTTTCAAAATGGCCATCATAAATAAAGCAACAAACAACAAGTGTTAGAGAGGTTGTGGAGAAAAGGGGACCCTTGTGCACTGTTGGTGGGACTGCAGACTGGTACAACCACTATGGAAAGCAGTATGGAATTTTCTAAGAAAACTAAAATCGGATCTACCTTTTGACCCAGCAATACCACTGCTAGGATTATATCCTAAGAACCCTGAAACACCAATCCAAAAGAACCTATGCACCCCAATGTTCATAGCAGAACAATTTACAATAGCCAAGTGTTGGAAGCAACCTAGGTGCCCATCAGCAAATGAATGGATCAAGAAACTTTGGTACATTTACACAATGGAATTCTATGCAGCAGAAAGAAAGAAGGAGCTCCTACCCTTCCAGACAGCATGGATGGAACTGGAGAGTTATTATTATGCTAAATGAAATAAGCCAGGCAGTGAAAGACAAATACCATATGATCTCACCTTTAACAGGAACCTAATCAAAAAACAATCAAGCAAGCACAATATAACCAAAGACACTGAAATTGAGAAGGGGTTGATAGTCACCAGAGGGGAGAGGGGAGGGGATTTCAGGGGAAAGGGGAAGGGTTTGGAGCAACAAGTATAAAGGACACATGGACAAAAACTAGCAGGGATGGAAATGGGAGGGACGTGGGGAGGGCTGGGGCAGTGGGCTGGGATGAGAGTAAAAGACAGAAAACTGTACAAGAACAACAATTAAAATAAATTTAAAGAAAGAATAAAAAAAAGAATACCAACTTAGTCCCCATTATTAAATTGTCAAGATTTAAAATAATTTACTTAATTCATTTTTCAAATTCATATTTGGGTTCACTTTGGTGAAATGTAATTGTTTTGTACAATTACAGTTATGTTTAGCTCAGATATAAAGTGAAAGCTCACACATTTTGTGAAGTACCAACTCACTATAGAATTGACTTGTGAAATGGCTACTAGGTTTCCAAAGAAGGAATAAGACTGTTTTATCTTTCATGCCTCCCTCCATTTTAAAGCTTTGTTGATAATAGGGGAAATGGCAAAGGAAGAGGGAGGGAATAAAAAATACAAATATGGAAAGAAGAAAGCGTACCTTTCAATGGATACAAAGATGCATTTTCCATACCTTCTCTTCCTCTCTAATTTTCCACCGATTGCCTTCTGTGTGAAAGCAAGATCATCAATCAGTGTTAACAGGTTATGCTGTGTATTTCTCTCTATCCTCCAAAAATTTATAGATTGTATAAAAGATAAATTACCAGCCTCCATGAAATTTATAAATTGCTAATGACATGTTGTTTCTAAAAGGTTAACATAACCACATTAGTTAAAATAAAGTTAGGAAAATTTATGATTGAGAGTGGTACCATGAATCAAGGAATAAATATCAAGAAACGCACATGCACATGCACGCACACAAATACAGAAAGGCACACAAATGTACTCCTGCACATTCATATTTCACATAAATACCCAATCATTTAGTTAACTCTTGGTCTTTACTAAACTAGATAAATATAGGTAGAATACACAAAACTGGAGTTATGTATCTAATACAAAGTTTCAAAATTGGATGCCTCATTACAATGTTCACTCAGTTAGAGTTTCTTTTCAATAGAATATGATAATCTCTTTTGTTTCATGGTCTCTAGAACTTTTTTGCCTACCACAGTGGTAACTTATACAAGAAATAGCTCACAAGAGATATGCTTTTTAAATAAAGATATCTTTCATGGCTAAAATAACACTGTAAAAAATTCATATCAAATATAGGCTTCAGCAGTATATCAGTGTTTCATGCGGAGGAGAGAAGAACTTGGTATCCAACTCTGCTCAAGTCCACCTTCTCAAAGTCATGTAGTTTTCTTTGTGTATTTATTAAATATTAGTCAAAGAGAGTCAAGCTGGTAAGAACAGAAGAAAAATGTTTGTCCTTTAATAATGCCTACAAATATATTTGTAATCAATGGGGGAAATGCTCAAGGCCTATCAATTAAAATTTTGGCATGTTTTCCTTGACTGAATTAGCCAATTATGTCCATTTTAGGAAGTGTCTATATTGCACATAATCTATACAATACCACTTACATTATTACTTAATTGTGTAGACCTGTAAATATATTATAAATAGTTCATAAGCACAGAAAATGCCAATAATACTGTTTTTTATCAGTGAACTATTGTTTAGACATTGTTTACACAGAATATAGATATGGTTTCCTATAAATTCACTATGAAGGACATACTGATGGTGAGTGCTCTAATGAGAGTCTGCCTTATATTTAGAAATTTATCCTTGATAGAAAAGATACTGAATCCTGGGGAAATCTGGAACAAATATTCCAATTTGTAAATTGATTAAATATTCTCAAGTGAAGTCAACCTTGCTTTTTATGCGTCTTGCAAAAATTCTTTCCAGCATAGTTATAGAAAGATATTTTGCCCTCTGGAATGATAACCCCATAATGCTGCTACCTAGGAAGAAGGAAATGATACTTATGTTTAGAGGAGTTTCAGCACACACACACACACACAAAGAGTTGACAGAAATTTAAAGTAAAATGCGCCTAGTTATGATTATATCCCTTTTCTGATCTCAGCTACCTTTCTATAAAAGAAAATGGTAATATCTCCTCCTCATGGAGGTATCTGTCATCTGACTCTTTTTGTCCTTGAGCATTTTCCCCAGTGCCTCCCTTTCAGCCATATTTAGGACCAATATCAAATATATCATATAAAATTGCAGTTCTCATAAGTTTTGCAAACTTGTGGTTGTTGTACATACATTAATATTTTATGTAGTTTTTGTTTTGAGAAAGAAAAAAATAAAAACCTCCTGTACATGAAGCTACCTAGGTGATGATAAGAGCTGCTAAGAGGAAAGGTGAAAGAGTCTCATATGAACACCTGCGTGATCCACAGACTCACCCGCAGAAACAATGTCTGAAGTATATTATTTCCAGAATGTGGACCTTTTTGTTGCTTTTTTCTTTTCAGTGTGAATTTCACACTCCAGGAAGAAGACTACTTAGGGTACTTCAGAATGTTTTGCAATCACCTATCACTCTTTCATACAGAATTCTCAGGCATTCACTTAAAGGATATTTAACTGACTTAGATTCAAAGCTGAAACCACTTCTTATATGGCAGATATTTCAACTGCAAAGTAAGCTTTATGTGTGTAGTTCAGAGATTGCAGGAAATATTTCACAAGACATATCCAGCCTGCGAAAGGAGACCGTAGCTGGGCCATGCAGTGCTTGTGCTGGGTTCCTTGCTCTGCTCACCTTGCAATCATTCCAACACTGCAGACCGTATAAATGAAGGCTCCTGGTTGTTTTCTTGTCACTAAGTACTCAGTCCCTGTGTGTGCTTTTCACTTATGAAAGAAAGTTACTCCTCACAAAATTTCATAAGTTGAAATTTTATCAATTACAAAAATAAAACTATGTAAATTATGTTTCAGAATAGTGAATAACTTCTGTTTTAATCATAAATGTGTTATGTAAAATTGTGTCTCTTACGTCCTAAGTTTGCAAATTGGGCAAGAAGGCCTAAAATGTCTTTAATTTGTCCTTAAAGTGCTAAATTGTCCTTGTATTTCTTTATATTTCCAAAATCTCTAATTAAATGATTTATTTTATTTAAACTTATTTAAGTATGTATACAAGTCTGATTTCTTGATTAAATACATCCTACTTTTATAGTTATTATGTATTGAGCATTTCCATATCCCAATTATTAAGCCAACTGCCTCAGATGTATAAATTCATTCACACCACCATTCTACTCATTTGCTATTTTTGCTAATTTACATACATACAAAGTATAATTTTGAGAGAGGTTCAAGAGATGAAAGTATGGTTTACTACTTGATAATCAGTAGTAGAATTGTGAATCAAACCAAGTCAGACTTATTCTAGAAATTCTCTTTCTCTATATATACATATACATACACATACATATATGTATGTATATACACATATATGTATATATACACATACACACATATTCTAGATTACTATAAGTAATTTTGACATATATTTTAATGGATATTTTCTTCTTCCATGTAATAAATTATATATGTTTATAAATATATATTCATCCAATAAAAGAGATAAAACTAACTCAACATTGCCATATCACATATTTGAGCTTTTTTCAAAAGAAATGATAAAATTGTAGTAAAGTATTTGCATCCCTTTATCATATCCATCTTCATACTCTGAGACCATTATGTTCTTTTATCATATCTTGAATTTTTAATCTCACTTATGGATACCTGGGAAAAGAAAATAGGTATGGCTATATCTAATGAAGTGAGTGACAAGAGATTTTTAAATGGCTTTTTGCTATATTAATGAAGTCTTGTACGTAACAGATTTCAATCAGTTGTTTTTCTTTAATGACTCAATTTAGGTTAGGACAGATCATCTTAATTTTTCATGAGACATGGTACAACATTTTAGTTCAGAAACTCTCTTCAGTTCTCAAGTCTTAGACCATCCCTTTCCTCCTATTGAGTTGCCTCCGTTGTTTCAGGTCTTCCTCAGACCAAAGACTCTATCCACTCTGACCTACAGTTTCTCTTCTCCATGCAACTGTCTTTCCTTTCTTCCATCCCTACCCAATTTTTAAAAATGTGGGGATTTTTATCCTATAATACATTTGAAAAGAGTTATGAAATTCAGTGTCAGAAAATAAGGATAAGAAATGATGCACAGCAGTATGGATGAAATGTAACTTTTACTTTAGAATCTAATTGAATAAAAGCTATTAACATAGTGCTATCTAAATATATTTTTACAGGGTATGTTCTCAACTAATCATTTTTGATATTACATTGTAAATTATACACATTTGGAGATTATTGGAGGATCAGATAAAGAGTCAATATTTATTAAGAAAAAGCTCTGCCTTAAAGAAGATGAGGTCTACCAGTAAAGACTGAAATATGCACAACTAGTCAGCGGTAGAAGACAGAGTGTGCAAATGTGCAATAGGAAGGAAAATTACCAGAGGCACAGGGGGTCAAAGAATAATCATGGAAGTGAGACAAGTTGGGTTTCAATAGCTGATTAACATATCAGCAAGCAGAAAAGAGAAGAGAATTCCGAAATTAGAGCAATAAGTATTAAACAAAAAGGGTGGGTGTATGCATTGTGTTGCAGAATAGAAGAAGAAATAGTCTCATTAAAATGAACTGAAACATAGGTGGAATTCAAGTTCACATGAGTCCAGATCTGGAAGGCTTTGTATGTCAGATGAAGAACTTGGCACCATTTACTGAGATCATTCCCAAGCAGGGCTTTCTACTTGCACATTATTATTTAATTTTGCTCTGTGTTTCTGAGAGAAAAAATGTGGCAAGAAAATAAACTTGCCCACATATTTTTTTTTTACCATGCAAAATACAAAATGTTAATTGAACTTCATAGCAAAAAAAGTACATTCTTACAGCTTTGTTATTTTTTGAAACAATAAAAAAGCTATATTATTCATAAAACAAGATTTTTCCTTTTAAATTTTACAAAAGTAATATATAACATAACACTGGAATAATTTAAGCATTAGCTGTATTGAGAAAATTAGGAAAATCTTTCTTTATAACTAAGTCATTCTTATTCTGTACCTAGAAGTGATAAACACTTGGTACGTATTATGATATATATTTTGTATATTATGCACAAACATTTTCCTTATGTAAATAAGTTATAATATATACAGTGTTCTATATCTTAGAAGTCTTTTTCATTTAATGATATCCCATTGCTCACTATTTGTGGTAGTATAAAACTGACAATGAAACTTATTTATTCTGCCTAACTTCACAAATGCAAATTTTAGCTTAGATTTTAAGACATTTAATGCACACAAACTCTGCAGATTTTAATTAAATATATTTGATCTTCAATCATTGAATGCTTTTTCTTTTTAAAATTATCTTTTAAATGGATTTATATTAGCCTTTTATCATAATGTTATTTTTTTATAGTGAAACTTTCTTCTTTTCTTTTTTCTCTAACTTACGCTTTTCTTCTTAAAATTCTCAGCTGCAATTTAATATTTTCAATCTAATATTTTTCTTTCCATACTTTTTTCCATGCTTACATAGTACTATTTAAACAGATATGTTTTTATGTATATTGATACACACCCACCATTACATACATGTATGTGTACTTGGTTCATTTCATGAAAGTGTATTATATTAAAGGCAATTTCAACATTTTTCTCTTATTATTCTCTAATATATAATGCAATCTCTTCTAGGTAGGGCTACTTGGCCTCATTAATTCTAAATATTTATTTACTGTTCTCCCATATTTATAATTCCCAGTGAAATACAGAATTAATTTTACATGCATGGAATTTGTGGAATAATTTAGCCAGGATAACACTTTTAAAATACAGAGTCCATTAAACAAGAAAAATATATTTTCATTTGCATACAAAGTTCTGCACACCCCTGAGAAATGTTTAAAACTTTTAAATATATAAATGGCTGAACCATGTTATTATCAATTATTTTCTTTTACTCTTGCATGATAAATAATTTCCTTTATGTGTGATTCAAAAGTTAATTCTTTTTAAATTTTGCTGTTTCCTTATGCAAATAACATGGACATATCCTTGCTGCAAAAAAGGCAAGCAAATCAGAATTATCTCAAGAAAAACTGCCCTTGCAGATTTCCGGAAAGTTTCATTCCTCTTATCTGACTTATTCACTCATGATACATTCATTAAGCAACTACTATTTGCTTGCAACTTTTTTAGACATTTAATGTCTATCAGTGAGCAAACCAAAGATCCTTGACCTTCTTATGAAAGTATGCACATGTGTATGTATTTATACAAACATATCTGTCAACTTAATATGCTTAGATTATGCATATGAATACACAGGCTGTGGTAAAATTGTTCATATAGAAAAATACAATAATAAATAATAATATAAGTATAAACCCTATGTCTTATGTACTAATATCTTATGTACTAGCAGCTGTAAACCCACCTTCGCCCCATCCTGTATATCACATTATATATGTACATATATCACCTTATACATATATACAAGTATTTATGTGTTCCTCATGCACATTATGTATTTAATTGTATATATATTAGTATACCAAAGTACTTAATCCTATAAACATAAAAGTTCCATTTTATCCACACTGCTATGAGTTTTACATAGAAAGATAGCAAGATGCTGAATTCTTATAATTTATTTTTCATATAACTTTTTTACTTATGTTCTAATTTGTTTTAATGACTGCATGCTATTCAATATTATAGTTTACAATGAAAGTCTATTTTACTAGTATAAAATATGAGGTAATTTCCAAGGTTTTACTCTTGGAAAAAAATGTGGCAGTAAGTACCTTGGTATATATATATATTTCACATGCACAAATTTTTCTTCCCAAATAAATTGAATATCATCAAATTGAGAAAAATTGATTGAAACTTCATTAAATCTGGAGATACTGACATTTTAAAATGTTGATTCTATCCATTCAGCAAAATTGTATCTCTATGTATAGTCTTAAGTCTTGTTTCAAAATTTGAGTAAAATTTATAAATAACATGTCCTTAACACTGCTTGATAAATTTGATTTCAGGTATTTTCTATGGTACGTGAATTGATGTACTTAAATTCATTTATGCCATTTCATTTTCCAACTTATTATCGCTGATGTAAGCAAGCTTAATGTTAATTATAACCACAACAATACTGCATAACAGCCACAACAAAATCAGCAGCATGCATTAAGCATTTGTTGAGCTCACATATCTGATCCACGAGTGGACTTGGAGCTGGGTTTTGGTAGCTGGTTTGGATGCTGCCACTTAGCTCTGCTCTTTGTGCTTCTCCAGCAAAGAACAGGCCAGACCCACCATTTTCTTCTCATGTTGAGGGTTGGGGTGCGAGAGGGGATAAGGAATCCTCGGGCCCTGTTAAGGCTGCATTCAGAATTGCCACCTTAGTCTTCCACATTAGTCTATGTCCAATGTAAGTGATGTGAATGAAACTGAAGTCAAGGATAGGAAAATTATCTCATTAGGGCAAAAAGCGGCAAGGACATTCAGAAAAAGGTATGGATCCCCTAATAATTGGGAAGAAATGAACATATTCTACCACAGCTTGTCCTCTTGTTTCCAAATAGTTATTGTCTGGGTAATAATAGTTTTTATCCTTTAGTCAATACAAATGTCTCAGAATATCAATTTGCAAAAAACAAACAAACAAACAAAACCCCAGAAAGTTAGGAATATCGATACTTGTCAGAAGTCAAGAAAGCATCCTTTCTTACTTCCTTTCCATGATCAATTATGTATCATCACATAATATGTGTGGCATTTTAACAACATATAAAGTGACATGGAAACATTTTAATTAAATAAATATTTTTAGGAATGCATATGTAAATATTTATATATGAGAATATATAACTATCAATTCATAGTGGTATCTCCAACTCAAATTCATTACTACAGGAATCATGCTAGGCACTTCTCCCTGCTTATCTATAACTTCTCAACAGTGAGAAATCAGCTCCCACCACCTACCATCTATTTACTTAATTGTTCAGTGCATATACACACATACAATAGTAAAATAATTTTTAACCTGTACTGATGCGGACACCAGCTAGCAGTGTCCACATCATTATGGATGAAATAAAACATACACATGGACTACTGGGTCCAGTGGAGGAAAAAGGACAACAGTGTGGCTTTTCTCTCAAGGGGAGCAAAAGCCGCAGCCCCCGCCATGACGGGCCTTCATTTTATTTCTTCTCTCATTACAAAATGGCCCTCACTCACTATGCACCAGTTACAAAAATTGCAACTAGAGTGTATTGCTTATGTGCGGCATCTTGTCTTTAGTTTTATAGACTCCAATCATATCCAAAGCTATTCGTCAGTATGCTTCCTCCGCTCCTTTCAGTGAAGTTTTCTCACGTATTGGTAATACAGTTAGATTGTTTTGCCACATTCCACAATCTTGGAATTCCCCTAACACTACAGATGATTTTCAAATTTATATACATTAATTTTGACTCAGTCCATAAAGTTCACTTGGTTTTTGATAAATGCTTGGTGTCATACATCCATTACAGTAGCATATAGAATGACAAAAACACCCTAAAAATCCTATGTGCTTTAGTTACTCAATTATCCCTCTTCTCACTATCCTCCAAACCACTGGAAACCACTGATCTTTTTCCTGTCTCTACAGTTTTGTCAGTTTCACAGCATCATATGATTGTTACCTTAGAGTATATAATTGCAGACTGGCTTCTTTCTCTTAGAACTAGTATAAATTTAAAATTCATTGATTTCTCTTTATGGTTGTATAGCCCATTTCTTTTCATCATAGAATAATTTTCCATTGCATGGATGTACCACATTTTGTTTATGTATCCCCCCTCCAAAGATTTTGGCTGCTTCCAGGTTTTGGTGATTATGAATAAAACTCATAAACATCTGCATACAGGTTTTCATGTGAACATAAATTTTCATCACCTGGCTATATACCTAGAATATCTGTTATTAAATGATACGGTATAACTTTGTTCAGCTTTTTAAGGAAGTGCCCAAATAACTTCCAAAGTGGTGGTTGTACCAATTTGCATTCCTCCCCCCAGTGAACAAAAGTTCCTGTTGCCACACAGCCTCACCAGCAGTTGGTGTGATCACAATGTTTACATTTCAGCTGCTCTATTAGGTGTGTAATGGTACCTAATTATTTTTATTTTCAATTTTATATCAACAAATGATGTTGAGCATCTTTTCATATGCTTATTTGCCATCTGCATATATTCTTTAGTTAGACATGTATTTATACTTCTTGCCCATTTGTCTTCTTATTATTGAGATTTAAAAATCCTCCATATATTTTGGATGCATGTTTATGAGATACATGTTTGAAAAAAATTTCTCCCTGTCTTTGTCTTGTCTTTTCATCCTCTTAATAAAATCCTTCACAGAGTGGAAATTGTTTAAAATTTCTAATTAAGTCCAACTTTGATCTCATTGATCATGCTTTTGGTGTTGTCTATAATTTTATTCTATTTTATTTCTAAATTACTCACAGTTGTCATTCACCATTTTTTTAAAATCATGACTTCCATAGAGACACTCCTGTTGCCAATTTCATTGTCACTATTTCTTTTCACTGATTTCTTATTCTTATCTTAATGAAGATTTAGGGAGCAGTAAAGTGTGTGTTTGTGTGATTAGCTGTTTTTCATAATGTTTGTATTTTATCCTCATAAAAGAGTCAGGACTAGGATCAGTGCAGGATTCCAGGTGACTGCTACTCTGCCTTGGCACTTTAAGAGCGTTATCCCAATGTCCTTGTTCTCTAATAATTTCCAACTGTTTCCTCCTAGTAGGTTATCTTAATTTTTCTGATTATTTAAGATATTACTTCATCTTCCATGGTCTGCAGATTTCCCATATTGTGTCTTGGTGAAATACTATTATCTTTACTTATCATGATATTATATTTTTACTTCAGGATTTTCTCTTTAATTGAATATGAGAATTTCTGTCTTTCACAACTTTGTAAAATTATCAACCATCATCTATGTGAATATTACTTTTTAAATCATTCTTTCTCGTCTGTCCTTCTCCCACTTTTATCATGGGCATGTTGAAAGTGAATATTTTTTACATTTCTTTAACTTTTGAACTCAGTTTCTATTTTTTGCATCAGATCCATTTAACAGACTATTACTTTCTTTTTTATTTTATTTTTATCTGATGTTTGTTCACTATTTTTATTTTAATGACCATATTAGTAAATATATATGTATATATGTATAATCAACTTGAAAAATTGTCAACATGGCTTTGCAAACATGAAAGTGTATGCTCACTAGAAACAAGTAATCCCAAAACCATAGATAAAACTGCTCTAAGAAATGGAAAAATTATAGAGTGAAAAACAAAGTAAGTGAACTAGAGTTACATGCATCAACAATGTTAAATAATAAGTACGTAACTTTAAGCAAAAAGAAATCAAGTCAGAGAAATAAACAAAGTATGTTTCTATTTATATAAAGATAAAATAAAATTAACAATCATATTTATGGATAAATTATAACATAGCAAAACCTTTAATGGGCAAACCAGTCATTAACACTGAATCTGTGAGTGGGGAACCTCTGAAGGGAGTAAATGAGAAACTTGTTGAAGAACATGCAGGAGGATTCAAGGTTACTGTCAATGCTCTGCCCCTTATTCTGAGCAGGAGCTACATGGGATTTATGAGTGTCAGTCTGTACATATGCATTATAAATATGAATATATGTGTGTGTTTATATTTATGTAGGTAAAAGGAGGGACCGATAAAAGATGACACATAAATTTATCATAGGAAGTGTGTAATTTGAAATATTTACTATTATCTGGGGCTATATCTTGGTTATATGCACAGCAGATATTGAAATACAGAGCTTGCTTTTTACAAATACTGCTTCACTGCCTTCTGTTCAATTTTATTGTCACTTCCCAATATTTCAACTTTAATAGACCACAGTCTCCCTGTTAGTTAAGAAAATGGAAAAGGTCCAAGTTTATTGAATCAGTATACTTAATTTAATGGTCAATTTAAAACCACTTTTTAACCTGACAATGGCTCTACATATTTCTTTAGAGTTAGATGCATATCTTGCTGACATTTTTATTTAATGATAACTCTATAACTTGCTACTTAAAAGAAATGTATTCTGTATAGCTGAGGATGTTTGCTAATAACCCTGGCTTTTACTATGTATATACAATAAATATTCAATAATAAATGCAGTTCACCTTAAATGGTATGACTCTGAACTTCACTTCCAAAGAGAAACAACGCATTAAAATACTGAGTGCTGCATTTTACCAAAGCCATTTACTGAGTGCCTATTGAAAAACACCTTTGCAGTATCATTCAATATGAATTAATCTGACCATGCAGCTCTCCATCTAAGAATATCCAAGTTGATGTGGATACAAGAAAATAACGCATAAACTGATGAACACATCCAGAAATACATTAATGAGTATATTATCATGAGTGATGAGTTAGGGGCCATATAGGAACATGTGCAGAAAGAAGCTTTGTCCTTTGATTAATGTTTGTAAAGTATTTCTTTTTATTTATTTTTTGAAATGCATTTTATTAATTTACACTTTATCCTACCTTTTTTAACTTGAAATGTAAGCACTATATTTTACATATTTTTTGTGGGGCAATTAATTTTAAAAGACCTGCATAATAAAAATAACACTTTTTCCTTTATCATCGCTCAGAAGTGAAAACAGTTTAAAAAGTCTTCCTGTTTAAAGAAAACAATTTGTATTTATTTCTTCAAATTTTTCAATTATTAGTGTTTAGCTGTGCTCATCCACATGCACTCAGTGTGATGTTTTATAGATTACCACCATTAAAAATAATGAGAGGCTGAGGTAGTCACAGGAATCCAGAAATACATAGACTTCTAACGATGACCTGCTAAAAAGATGTGCCATTGATTAGTGGGTCACTGGGGGTTCCTATGTCCCCTCAAGTGTGAATTCGGGTTATTTAGTTCATCACTCCAATGAAAGGATAGGTTTTGTATGTTTAGTCTATCATTCAATTTCAGAAAGTTGTTAACATTGTGGGTATTTTGGTTATAAAAAAAAGATGTTAGAAAGTTGACATGAGCAAAGGGAAATAAAGTTAATAGCAGCATAGATGTATTTTTTTATTGTTGCTCAAGTACAGTTGTCTCCATTTTCACCCCACCATGCCCCCCCACCACACACATCCCCATCTCACACCCTTGAACCTATCCCCTTTGGATTTTTCTGTGTCCTTTATACATGTTCCTTGATGGCCCTTCCCTATTATCCCTCTCTCCCCTTCTCTCTGGTTACTGTTACTTTGTTCTTTATTTCAATGTCACTGGTTATATTTTACTCACTTGTTTGTTTTGTTGTGCAGGTTCCACTTATAGGTGAGATCATAGGGTATTTGTCTTTCACTGCCTGGCTTATTTCATTTAGCATAATGCTCTCCAGATCCATCCAAGCTGTTGCAAAGGGTAGTAGCTCCTTCTTTCTTTCTGCTGTGTAGTATTCCATCATGTAAATATACCATAGTTTTTGATCTGTTCATTTACTGATGGGCACTTAGGTTGCTTCCAGCACTTGGCTATTGTAAATTGTGCTGCTATGAACACTGGGGTGCATAAGTTCTTTTGAATTGGTGTTTCAGGATCCTTAGGGTATTTTTTGTTTGTTTGTTTCATACATTACTTTATTGTTGTTCAATTATAGTTGTCTCTATTTTCTCCCCACCACTCCCCACCACCCCATCCAAACCCGCCTCCCTCCCTTGCTACCACCCTCCTTAGGATATTTTTAATAAGAACAAAAGCAGCACTTAGCAGTGTGCTAAGATTTGAGGGTTAGTTTTCTGTTGAGTTCTACAAATGTACATTGTTGGCTCAGCTAAAGCTTAAAAAATCTTTAAAAATAAAGATTTTCAGTATCATGGTATTGATTTCTTTAGAGAAGAGTGTAAAAAGAAAAGGAAAAGGGGAATAATATAATTTTTAAAAATACATGCAAAATGCCTTTTGTAATTCAAATAAAAGCATTAAAAGTAATCTCAACAACATGACCATGTTTTAACATTAAAGGAGAAGGTAGTGAAAAAGGTATAGTGATATAAAAAGCATGAGGGGCATGCTTGGGAGTTTCCTAAATAGTTATCACACAAAATAGCTAATTAATCAAATAAAGATATTGACTCACTAGAAATGGTAACCCTGGAGCTAACTTTTAAGAAAAACAGTTTGAGATGATTATTTTACATTGTGTAATGTTCTAATAAACTTGGACAGCCCTTTGAAAGTAGCTTCTCTGTAAGCTGAACCACTGACAAAGATCATTAAAAACAAACAGAATACACACAGAAGTTCCCCTCAGAGTTCCTGGGGCAGTAGGATCTGGTGTTACTTCCCAGAGTTATTGAGATAGGATAGACATGTTTTGAAAAGGAAAAAATCACAAAAGAATTTGCTATCTTTAATGAACATACAAGCTTGTTTAATTCTCATTTGCAAACACCTGTTTTAAAATGGAATCAGAAAGTTTAGTTTCATCTTACTGCTGAGAATGAAAATTTGCTAAGAAGACCTGAATATTTGATTGATAGGTCTGTCATATTTCACTGTGTTGATCAATTATCTCATAAAATCTGTTTCTTTACTATATTATGCTGAAATTTATTTTAACTTAGAAAGTCTTATGTCATATGAAATGCACATTTCACTTTTATCTAATCTGACCCACAGCATACATAATTTGACAAATAACTCTTAGCTTTTCGATGCCACCTAAAAGCCCTCACTGTTTTCTTTCATTTTAACTCTCATGTAGCTCATAAATATAGGAAACTGTACAAGAGTCCTGACCTGCTAGACAAAGTTACACTGCCTACCTCACTGAGTATATAGCCATGATAATAAAGTGTAAAGTCTTTACTATGTTTACCATTTTTTACTATTGTATTTTACTACAGCAGACCCTTTTCCCTCAGTATTTCTGCATATTAAGCCCATACTTGGAAATTTCCATGTATATTCCATGAAATATTTCATTTTTTTATTCTAATATCAAAGTACACTTGCAGAGGTCCAAATTGAATAAATGTGACCAATTAACAGGCCTGCAAAAATTCAGTGATTTCAGTATATTACAATAAACTTTTTGACATATGAACTATTAATACCATGGACTTTAGTAAAAAAAAATCATAAAAATAGTATATCTTATAGTAATTTTTATAGTGTAATAACAATAGTTATTAGGTCTTATCTTTTTACTTTTTTTTGTATACATATATCAAATAATACATTTTTCAGAGTTAAAAGATATTTTATTGCCCTGGATGGTATAGCTCAGTGGATTGAGCATGGGCTGTGAACGAAAGGGTTGCCAGTTTGACTCCCAGTCAGGGCACATTCCTGGGTTGAGGGCCAGGTCCCCAGTGGGGGGTGCATGAGAGGCAACCACACATTGTTGTTTCTTTACTTCTCTTTCTCTTTCCCTTCCCCTCTGTCTAAAAAGAAAATAAATAAAATATTTAAAAAATAAAAAGATAATTTATCTATGCTTTACTTAATTTTAATAAAGATTTTAACCCAGTGCAAACTGAAACTGTTAAAATTGTAAGGTTTTTAAAATACAAATCATCTAACTCAAGCGGTTTATTGGCACTGCCCAGCATTAATACTTATTACCTGTCTTTTGCAGTTGATATTTTGCTTGCTTTTTATTGAGCTAGGATTTAAATACAGAGAAATATACAGGCAATTTAATATATTTCGGCTAATGTAAATAAAATTAAGATATAGAGCAACATGTTCACACATTGAAATGTAATCATTTGTTTCCTCATCACACTTTCATATACTCATTTTAGTACCCATTGAAAATTTTCTAAGCCCACCATTCATTCATATTTGTTACTTAAAGAAGTACTCATAGAAGAGATACCATTCCAGGTTAGTGGGTTTTTATTTCCTAAAACTCTTTAAAAATATTGTTTCCTGAGATTCATAGTTTTAGATGAAAAATCAGTTATCTTCTCACTCTTTTTGTAAAGGAAATTGAGTACCAAAGTAGAATTTGTGGTTTATTTGTATTCATCTTGCCTGTGATTTAATGAGTTTCATGAATGTGTAACTTGTTTTTTTTTATTTTCTCACCAAATTTGGAAAATACAAGTGCCATATCCTTTCTGCCTTTAGTTTTTTTCACATGTTTCTGATAATCCAGTTTCACAGATATTTATACTGCTTCTATATTGTTCAATTAACCACTCACTAAGATTCTGTTCACTTTGCCTGTCTGTTCTTCAAACTGGTCAACTTCTGATGCTATCAAATTTCATAGACTCATTCTTCTTTGATTTCCAATTTACCCAAGTATATTGTGTAATTTCTTAAATTTCATATATTGTACATTTCAGTCCTAAAATTTCTAATATTTTTATGTTTTCCTTTTTCCTACTAAAATTCTCTATCTGCTCACACATTATTTTTGTTTTTTGTTAAGTCCTTAAAATATTTAATAATAGTTCTTTTAGATAACACTCAGGTAATCTCAGAATTTATTTTATCTTCTGTTTACTTTTCCTTGAATATTTATAATACTTTTCTGGTTCTTCACATAGCTGGCAAATTTTTAATGTATGCTTCTTTGTGAATGATAAGTTGTAGGATGTCTGTACTACATCTTCATTTAAAGGTATTCAATCTTGATCTGACAGAAAGTTTAATGATCTGTTATGTTTCTTTTCCTGACATGTTTAATTCTATTCTTTATTAGAGAAGATCTGTTTTGTTTTTAATTCCTTAGCCCTACGATCTAAGTTATGGTCTTCCATCATACCCATGGCCTTTCTGGGTATAAACTGTAGCCTAAAGGACTGTTATCTGTTGTTCAAACAAAACTGTAGTATCTAATCCTGTACTAACTTTCACCCCTTTATCCATTGTTTAGTTCTGCAGCAATCTACTCTGTGCTAGGCCATATACTGTCTTCCTAATTATTTATGGCCCAGTCCTTTGAAAACAACCAGTAGGCAAACATAAATATAATTTGTTCTGTCTCATCTGTGTAGCTTCCTTATTTCTAGAGCCATGACATACACCTCTGTGGGAATTCAAATGTAATGTACATATGGAAGGCAGAGTGCATTTTGGGCAGCTGTGTGTAGATTATGAAAAGATGCGAGAAGTCCCTAAGTGTTCACCTCTACCTGAATTGAAAGCTCTGTATAGGTGGAAATTGAAGACTAAGGCAAAGTTTTGGACTGGCACTGGAAATTAATTAAAAGGCTTGTAAAAAATCTAGGAAGGATTTATTTAAGAAAAATAGTTAAATCCAAGGAAGACAGAAAGACTCTCAGCTTGGCTAGGTGTTGAAGACATGTCTCAGTTGGACACAGAGGTCCTTGGCAGAGGTTGGCAGACATGTCAGATGCTAACATTTAAGGGAATTTCTATCCACTCATTAGCTAAACACTAAACTGAGTCAAACAGCCAGAAATATTAAAATAAAGAACAAACTGACAGTAACCAGAGGAGGGGGGGAGAGGGATAAGGAGGGAAAATAGGGGAAGGTCCATCAAGGAGCATGTAGGAAGGACACATGGACAAAGCCAAAGGGGGTATGTTCTAGGGTGGGAGGTGAGGATGGGTGCAACATTGGCCCATGGTGGGGTGAAAATGGAGAAACTGTACTTGAATGACAATAAAAAATTAATTAAAAAAAGATTTCAGTGAACCTACATGACAAAGAAGACAGATTTAACAGAATTGTACAGGAAAGTAACTAAATGAATAAATCCACAGCTATAAAATGAATAAAACAGAAACAACAACAAACATAAGGAAGGGGAGAGTCTGTTTTCCAGAGCTGCCATATTATATTCTATACAATGTCATTTTCACAAAAAGGGATAGAGAGAACGAGAGAGAAGAGAAACATGAAACATGAAAGTATGGCCCATTCAGAAAAATAGAGTAAACAAATGAAAAGGCTCCTTGGGAAGCACAGTTTACTGGTCTTATTAGACAAAAATTGTAAGCTAAGCAGTTTTAAATATTTTAAGATATATTTTTAAAACCATGATTAAAGAACTGAAGGAAATCATAAAAATAATTTCTCACCAAAGAAAGAATACTGAGGAAAAGATAGAAATTATAGAAAGAATAAATAAAAATTACGGAGTTGAAAGGTATAAAATTAATGTAAAAAATCATAGAATCAACAAATATTTGAGCTGACAGAAGGAGGCACCTGCTAATTCGAGAAGGGGGCATTGGGATTATCTTGTCTGAGAAACAAAAATAAAAAATAATGGAAAGAACTGTCTTTTCAACAAATGGAGCTGGGACAATTGGATATCTACATGGACAAACATAAAATTGGACTCTGATCTGATAGCATGTGCAAAAATTAACTAAAATTTTATCAAATACATAAATGTAAGAACTCCAACTTTAAAGTGTGTATAAATCTTCATGACTTTGGATTAGGCCATGATTTCAAGCAACAACAACAAAGGGTTAAATTGGACTTCATCTAAATTAAAAATGTTGTACTTCAAAGGCACTGTCAAGAAAGTGACAAGATACAACATGAAAAAAAGAAGAAATTATATATCTGATCATCAAGTATAAATGAAAAAAATCCAATTTTTAAAAAAATGAGCATTGATAACTATGAGCAAAAATTTTAAATGAACACTTCTCCAGAGAAGATATAAAAATTTCCAGGAGCACAAGAAAGATGCTTAACAGTATTAGTCATAGGGAAATGCATATCAAAATGAAAATGAGATATTACATCATACCCAATAGGATGGCTATAGTCAAAAACACAAACATCATAACCTCCAGGTATTTTTCAGAGGGCAGGTATCTCAATGAATCACTAGATTGGTTCTGTTCCACCAACTGAAATCATGCATCCCCAGTGAAGGTTGTATAATCTATGTACTGTTTAATCTCTAAGTGCCTTTTTAAAAATGCCTGATACATGATAATATGTTATTCTTGTTTTTGTTGTTAGCAGATCTATTGTGAATAGAAATTGTCAGAAAATTAAGAAGCATAAAACAGTGAAAAAACTCTAGCTCTAAAAGTCTGAAGAAAAACTTCAGCAACAGCCATTATATGACAACACAGGCAACACATTGAGAAATGATATTCACTTACAAGACATCTAAGCAGTAAAGTGAAAAATGGCAACTGAACAGAAGTATCCATTTAAGGAAGCCAAATGTAATATTGGGTTATTGAGTGATATATGAATGTTCACTTAGATTTTTTTTCTTGATGGCAACAATTCTTGGATAAGAGAGCTACAGAGGGTAGCTTGAACATTCTAGGAAGTTGTGCTTCTGGCCCTCACTGAGGCATATCCTTAGGTGTATCAGGTGCATTTTATTAAGAACATATTAATTAAGATGGTTTTCATGATTGGCTACCTGAAAAGAGATTTGGAAAGACTTTGTTATGACTCTAGAGAATTTACAAAAATATAGATTAATCTATTGAAATTGAATCACACATTAGAAATTACAGCTTTTAAAATTTTCTCTGTTATTTAAAGGAACTATAGAGTCATATCTATAGCTAGATTCATTAGACATAGCTAAAATTTGTATGATAGATTTTTCAGTAATTTTAATAATATATTCTCATATTTGCCAAATGTAATCTAAACATACGTTTGTCAGACTTTCTTACCTTTGTAGCGAGTTGTAAGTTTTATTCTTTGATCTTTTAATTAATTCACATCTGATTTTTGTTCCATAAACAATTAAAACACCTGTACTACATAACTTTGTATTGTTACATTGTAAAAATTTCCAGATTTGCCATACATTTCCTATTAGAGATAATCATGTTACATGCTAATTGACCATGTGGCAGGATGAAATTGTCCCATGGTGCTCAATAATACTTAAAATTCTTCACTCCTTACTTTTGTCACCAAATATTGTAATAAGATTGTGCCACCTGCTGTAAGCCCATACTTATATAAAGAGGATAAAAAGGAAAAGAAAATACAGTAGGAAATCTTTTATATAGGTGATTTAACTATGCTATAGTTTTGAATATATGGGTAGAAATCATAAAGTCTTCACTTAATTAATGTATTGAAATGAACAATAACATAAACTAATTCTTACATATTTCTAAGCAAAATGAAGCTTAGTTTGATTGGACTTTCAGGCCAGTTTATTCATGAAAAATTCAAATCAAAGTCACAATGAAATGCTGATATCCTTACCAAAGAGCCAAAATTGATCATGTAGCTTATCAGGATCTATTCTTCTCATCTTACTGATTTTAACTATTTCATATATAAATATATGTGTGTATATATATGTGTGTTTGTGTGTGTATATGTGTGTAATTTTTGAACAGACAAACATTTTTTTAAATTTTGGGAAAAAGACTAGTTGTTTTTAATTTTATGACTTAGAAATCATTTTGATATAATATTTGATGAGAAAATAACTTGAAATAGGACAATTTTAGATCAAGCATAATGTTTACTATTCTGACCTAGAACAACTATTATTTCCAATTTTCACCTTATCGTGGCTTATTGCATATTATGGTGATCACCCTGGGATCAATTTCCCCTGTGTCCACCATCAAAACCACTCCCTGACCTACAAAGAAGTTGGAGGAGATGCTCTCAGGTTCTGTGTTGAGCAATGTATCTGGATCCTGTCCTCTTGAGAGGCAGCTCTCAGAATCCTCTGCCCACTAAAAGAACTTCCTTAAGAAGTGTGAACATGATAGCATTTAACACACCACAAATCCACCTCTGAAAATCCTGTATATCAGTGGCTCACAATGGAGCAATTTTGCATGGCAGGGTAGATTTGGCAGCATATGAAGACATTTTGGAGTATTACATGGAACAGGATGCTACCGTTATCTAGTACTAGAAGCCTGGGATGTTCTGAAATATCTACAATGTACATCTCCTACCAAAAAAAATTATCTAACGTAAAATGTCTTCTGTGGCAGAGTTGGCTGAAATACTAAAATGATTATCTCTAAAACTATCCTGGAGAGGAATACAGAATCTGTGTACAATATCTGTGGTTCAGTCTTAGGTTACATGTATCTAGAAATTTATCCATTTCCATAGGTTTTTCAATTTTTTAGTATATAATTGTTCATAATAGTCTTTTATAATCCTTTTTATTTCCATGGTGTAATGCCTCTCCTTTCATTTCTAATTTTATTAATGTTAGTTTTCTTTCTTTTCTTCTTAGCCTAATTAAAAGCTCATCAATATCATTTTTTAGAACTCTTGATTTTTATATTGGTTTCCTATTCTCTACTTTATTACTGCTTTATCTTTATTATTTCCCTGTTTTTGCTAATTTTCAACTTAATTTATTCTTAAATTCCTTGACATGTAATTGAAGAAGTAATGAACAGAGAAATCTGAAAAAAAAAATCTTGAAACAAATGAAAATGAAAACAAAATATAGAGGACTTCCACATTTAGGTCAAGGTGGAGTCATAAGTAGATATCCTTTGCCTCCTCTTGCAACCATAGAAAGAATTACAACTAGATCTCTAAACAATAGCCAGAACCATCAGAATGGAGTCACATGGAGATGAGAGGACAGGAGCAGAGACATGGTGTAGCATGTAGAGGCAGTAGTGGCGGTGGAATGGACCATCCACATTTATGTATTGTGGATAAAAATCAGGATAGATACCATGGGAGTGAGTGATTCCAGCCTCAAGCCACATTGCACAGCCCACGCAGTTCCAGTGCCAGAAAGATAAATCCTCATAATTTCTACCTTTAAAATCCAGTAGGGGTTGGGGCAGTGCAAGAAGCTGCTGGATTTCCAGGAGAGTCTGTTTAAAAAACTTGCACAGACTTAGAATGTATTCAAACCCACCCACTCTGAGATTCATCTCCAGGGCAACTGCTGGAAGGGCATCAGTCACATAAGGAAAGTGGCTGGAAATAGGAGAGTGTTGGGCAAACCTTTAGAAGCCAGGCAGCAGCATTGTCCCCTCTATGAGCCCTCCCCTCAAAGAGAACCACAAAGCAGTGAAGCAGATTGCCCCACCTTGGCAATTACCTAAGGCTCTCCCCAAGACGATTTACAAGTGCCTTTTCCACAACAGGCCATGCTGCAAAGGCAGCAGCTCAAAGCAACTCTACTTAATAAACAGAAACAAACATAGGGAGGCAGCCAAATTGAAGAAACAAAGAAATATGGCCCAAATGAAAGAACAGAGCAAAACTCCAGAAAAAGAACTAAATGAAATTGATATAACCAACTTATTAGATGCAGAGTTCAAAACACTGGTGATCAGGATGCTCAAGGAACTCATCCAGTGCAGCAACAGCATAAAGGAAGAAATGAAGATTACACTAGGTGAAATAAAGAAAAATTTGCAGGGAACTGTCAGTGAAGGGGAGGAAGCCAGGATTCAAATTGACAATTTGGAACATAAGGAAGAAATAAGCTTTCAGCTAAAACAACAAGAAGAAAAAAAATTCAAAACAACAAAAATAGTTTAAAGACTCTTTGGGACAACTCCAAATGTACCAACATCAGGATCATAGGGATGCCAGAAAGAGAAGAGGAAGAGCAAGAAATTGAAAACTTATTTGAACAAATAATGAAAGAATACTTCCCTAATTTGATGAAGGAAATAGACATACAAGTCCAGGAAGCTCAGAGAATCCCAAATAAGTTGGACTCAAAGAGGGCCATACACACATATATTATTCTTTGAGTGCCAAATCTTAAAGAGAATTATAAAAGCAGCAAGAGAAAAGCAGAGAGTTACCTGCCAAGGAGTTTCCATAAGATTGTCAGCTGATTTCTCAAAAGAAAACTTGCAGGCAAGAAGACACTGGCAAGAAGTATTCAAAGTGAGGAAAAGCAAGGACCTACAATCTAGATTACTCTATCCAGCAAAGCTATCATTTAGAATCTAAGGGCAGGTAAAGTGCTTCCCAGACAAGGTAAAGGAATTATCATCACCAAGCCATTATTACATGAAATGTTAAAGGGACTTATTTAAGAAAAAGAAGAAGATGAAAACTATGAACATTAAAATGTCAACAAATTTACAACTATCAACAACTGGATCTAAAAAAACAAACTAAACAAACAACAGAACAGGAACAGAATCATAGATATGGAGATCATTTGGAGGGTTATCAGCTGAGATGTGAAATGGGAGAATGGGGGAAAAGATACAGGGATTAAGAAGCATAATTGGTAGGTATAGAATAGGCAGGGAGGTGTTAAGAATAGTATAGGAAATAGAAACCCAAAAAACTTATATCATGACCCATGGATTTGAACTAAGGGGGGAGATTGGGTGTAGGGAAAGGGGGTACCAGATGGAGGCAGATGGGGGGAAATTGGGACAACTCTCATTGCATAATCAATAAAATATATTTTTTAAAGCCACACAGAAAAAAAAAGAAAACAAAATATGAGAAATTATGAGATTCAACAAAGCTGCACTAAGAGGAAAGTTTATGTGATAAACTCCTACATTAAAATAGAAGAAAGATCTCACCCTGGCTGGCACAGCTCAGTGGACTGAATGCCTATCTGTGAACCAAAGGGTCATAGGTTCGATTCCCCATCAGGGCACATGCCTGGGTGTCAGCCAGGTCCCCAGTAGGGAGCACACGAGAGGCAACAACTCATTGATGTTTCTCTCCCTCTCTTTCCCTTCCCTTCCTCCCTCTCTAAGAATAAATAAATAAATATTTTTTATTCAAAAACAGTAGTTCTCAAACACCCTACCTTTAGACCTCAGTACATGCCTTTAATATCTTCCTTCTTATATACTCTCTAATAAATTTATAAGAACATTGTGCCTGAAAAGTGTCACAAGGGTGTTCAAGAAAAAGAAAGTACTGTCTCAAAGACAGTCATAATTTTGATATTCATCTAATAAACTGTGAGACAATGAAATTCACAGAATAACCACAATTGTTTTGAAGGAATTACAAAAGCAAACATATTCCCAGTTTACACTGACAGGAGAAGAAACAGTAGGGAAAGTCCAAATAGGTCTTTGGACTCCAAGTTCTTTAGGCAAGAGGCCGACTGAGACAGCTTGTCAGCTGCAAACAGGAAAAGGGAAGATGACAGAGACATGGGCACAGGGACCCTGAGAGCAGAAGGATGCGTGGTGAGTAATTCCGGAGGGGAAGACCTGGACCCTAATCAAGGAACAGGTGATATTTACCTGGAGGGATTTCAAAACTGCTGTACCTATTATAATGGGTCTTCTACTTTCCCCCTTGTTTATTTCAACAGTTTGTTCTTATTACAAGCTGTCCTTGGTTTCCAACAGCATGTGAGAGAGATGTGGGGAAAGAAGAGATGTCTCTTCGGTTCATAGGTCTTTAGATTGAGAGAAACCATATCTGGACACCTGAATTTTAAAAGTCTCATTAAAAAAGAATGAATGTGAATCAGATGCTAGAACCTGGACTTTGAGCCTAAATCCAGTACCATGCTAGATAAGACCCTAAAGTGTTACCAGAAGATGAATGTATTTGGTAATAGTGCCCCTCCTTGTAGGCACTTTCAGATTTTCCCCCATATTTTCATTTTGTCTGATTTTAGACTTTATATAGTGGACTCATACAGTATCTATTCCTTTGTGTTTGGATTTTTAATATTTTTAGAATTCTCTTATGTTGCAGGTATGAGTAATTTACAATTTTGCTGGCTGAATGGAATTCCATTACATGAATACATTATAGTGCGTTTCATCCCATTCTGCTTTTGAGAGACATTTGGTTACAAAGAGAATTCCTAGGAATATTCATTACAAGTCTTTATGGGAACATATGTTTACTTATGCTTAGTACATGTCTGGAAATTGTAGAGTCATAGGATAGGCTTAAATTTGACCTCCTACGAATAAAACCTTTTTCTAAGTGATTGTTTATCATATGGTCCCAGTAGCAAATTATGGGAATTTCAGAAGCCATATGTTCTTGCCAACATTCGGTTTTGTTCTTCATTTTAATTTATACTATTCTAGTGGATATATTTTCTGAGACACTTCTCATAGCAACAGGAATCATGCCTATTTTGTTTACTTATTTGCCTACACACTTAGGACTATGCCTTAATACTTAGTAGTTACGTGTTGAGTGACCAAAGGAACATTTAAAGTATGACTACTGAAAGAGTCCTGAGCATTGCAACTGTACTCACTTAAACATTTTTTATTTATTGATGAGAGAGAGAGAAACATCAGTCTGTTGTTCCACTAATTGATGCATTCATTGGTTGAATCTTGTATGTCCCCTGACCAGGGATCAAACCCACATCCTTGGACTATGGGGATAATGCTCTAACCAACTGAGCTACCCAGCCATGGCCTCAATTATACTCTTTCTTGATTCAAAGTTATTGTTATAAAATTCCGGTTCTGACAACTTTCAAATGTAGAACAGTGGGCAAGCATTTATCTTATTTCAACTCAATTTTATTATATTTACAGTGCAGATAAATTTTCTAACTGTCTTATTCCATTGCTATAAGAAATAAACATAAAGATCTTTGAATGGTGTCTGGGCTTTATTTATGATTAATAAATGTTAGCTATTGTGTTAAAATGTATTTGTATTTTCTGTATATGGAGTTTTTAAATAAATATGAATTATAGAAAAAGAATGAGTGAATGAGGAATACTTAATTTAAGATATTTCCCAGAATTAAGTTTCTGTGAAGTGTAAGTTTGACTTTTATTTTCTCGGTGTGGCTGTCAGTCATGTAGCTGTTACTGCTCCCAGATTCTCACGTCCCACTAATCAGCACTCACAGTAGTTGGAATGTGGCCTTGCAGCATTTCTCCTCCCAACTCTTCCTTGGTAGTCATTTTTTGTCCATCATCTCCGCATACAGAAATTGCTGCAAGACCCCAATTTTACCGCATCAGCTGCCTCATCAAATCACAGCTATCGATGGAAGTAAATTTTTATGGCAAATAGCATACAGAAGTACTTCACTGTCTTTCAAAAAATGCATGTTTCTTTTCACTATTACAAAATATTTTATTCTCAAATACACTTAAGCCTGAATTAAAATCTTTAGCTTCTGGCTGTTAACATTACTTGTCTTGCTTTTCAAGATTCTATTCCCTTTTAATGAAACAAAATGGATTCTTTAGGTTGCATTATGTTTAAAAGATTCAAATGAATGAGAAAACTGGAAGAAACTTAGAAGTAAAAATTCTATGAACTTAATTACATTGTTATTGATATTTTAGACATTTTCTTCCAATACTTATGGCCTTAACAAGCACAGCCTACTGTTTTCTTCAACAATTCTTGCCCATCAGCATGAGCTGTTTTAGTTCAAAGGAAGCCTCCATTATCAAGTCTAAGCTCTCAGAAAATGTTAGATTTCCTTCTACATCTGAAAGGCAATTTTTCAGAAGTCAATTAATTTTCTATTTGGCTTTCAGCTGAGTAGGAGGCATTAGGTTGTACTGAGAAGTCAACGTGAAGCTAGAGAGCTGTGTTTTAATTTCCTCTCCTGAGCTCTATACAATAATCTTAATTGGTAACCTGGCAAGTATCTTGTATACATAGACTGAGAGGATTCTCTTCAGTGTGGCTACGTTTGTGTTTGAACCAGTTGGTACAACACCAGCGTGATGCAACGCCTGCCTTAAATTGAGCATTGAAAATCCATACTAGTCTCGTCCACTTCCTTATGTAATTACAACACATTAAAAATAAGCTTTCCAGAGTCCTAACGGTTGTTTCTGAAATATATGTCAGTTTTATTATTGCCTTTGGGGATAGAATTTGCTGAGATTCTCATTATAACATTTCAATCTTTCCACATAATCTGTTTACTTTTAATGTAATTATTGATTTATGAATTGATGTTATCCTTTATTTTCTAGTTGTTTTCCACCTCTATGTTTATTTTTATCTCTTTCTTTGATTTTTTAAATTGTTTTTATATCTTGTCCTCTGCTAACTCAGTTACATATTCTTCCACTAATGTTTTCTTTTTTATGCTAAGAAATTGTAACTTGTGTTCTTGATCTATTGATAGCTAATGTAATTATTTTATAATTTATTCACATGGCATTCATATAAAGTACTTTATTTTTATTAATGCCTTTTTGTGTTATGTGCTATAGTTATCATATAGATAGATAGATAGATAGATAGATAATAGAAATAAAACTGTCTCTATTTGCAGAAAACATATTTTATAAAGAAAACCCTAAAGGCCACTCACACACACACATACACACACACACACACACACACACACACTAGAACTAACCAAATAATTCAGTAGAGTAAAAGAATACAAAACCAAATTAAAAAATCAATTGTATTCTATAACAGACCATATAAAAAAGTAAAGAAAACAATCCCATTCACAATGGCATCAAAAAGAGCAAAATACTTAGAATAAACTTTGCCAAGGAGTGAAAGACTTGTACACTGAATTCTACTAATCAAAAATAAGTTAAAGGTAACACAGATAAATGGAAAGACCTACCATTTTCATGGATTGGAAGAATTAATGTTTTTAAAATGTCCATAACACCAGAAGTGATCTACAGAGTCAATGCTATTAACATTAAAATCTCAATAGCACTTGTCACAGAAGTAAAAAAAAAAAATCTAAAATTCATATAGAGAACTGCAAAATACCCAGAAGAGCCAAAGCAATATTGAGAAAGAACAAAGCTGGTGGTATTACACTTCCTGATTTTAACATATTACAAAGCTACAGTGATTAAAATGGTATGATATTAACATAAAGACAGGCATATAGCTCAATGGAAGATAACAGTGAGTTCAGAAATATGCTCACACATATGAGGGGGACCCAAAAAATGGAATTATCTTCTGAAGGGTAGGTCCCATGTAGTACAGGCTTCCCCCACTAGGTGAGTGTTCCGGGAACCCATCTGTATCAGTGTACCAGTTGGCATTGTTGTGAGAGGCTGTGTTCAGCTTCAAAGAATTTTTTTTGAAGACTCTTTCAACGTGTTTGCCCATTTCATGATGGGTGATTTACAAGCACTCCTGCCCACACTGCACTGAATGTTCAGCAGTTTTTGACTAAAAAATGTCATGACCCCCATGTGTCACACTCCCTATTCACCTATTCTCACCTGAGTGACTTTTTTTGTTTCCCCAGGTGAACCAAGTCCCCACAGGCCTGGCTGGGGTAATTCAGTGGATTGAGTGTGGGCTGTGAACCAAAGGGTTGCTGGTTCAATTCCCAGTCAGGGCACATGCCTGGGTTACAGGCCAGGTCCCCAGTAGGAGGCGTGTGGGAGGCAACCACACATTGATATTTCTCTCCCTCTTTCTCCTTCCATTCCTCTCTCTAAACATGAATAAATAAATCTTTTTTTTTAAGAAACATGGTTCTAAAGGGAAAAGTTTTGCCAATGTGGAAGACGTGAAACAAAATATGGCAGAAGTACTAAAAGGCATCAAAATTAAAGAGTTCCAAACTGTTTTGAGCAGTGGAAAAAAAAAATCTCAGTATGTATATTGCATCAAATGGAGAGTAATTTGAAGGTGACTGAAGTTTAAACATATAAGAATAAATACACAATTTTTAAAAAATAAATTCCAGGGTCATATCTGGGTCCTCCTAATAGGCAGGGAACCTATATTTGACCAAAATGCCAAAGCACAGGCAACAAAAGCAAAAAGGCAAGTGGAATTATGTCCAACAAAAATCTTCTTCACAGCATAGGAAACAATCAAAAGTAAAAAAAGTCTACATATAAAATTAAATAAAATATTTACAAACCATATATCTGATGAGAGATTAATTTCCAAAATAGATGAGGAACTTCTACAATTCAATAAAGTGAAAGAAGTTGTTTTTGCTCAGTTACATGTTGGTGAGAATGGGTGCAGGAAAGGGCCCCGGCTGGTGTGGCTCAGTGGATGGAGTGCCGGTCTCTGAACCAAAAGGTTGCTGCTTCGATTCTCAGTCAGGGCACATGCCTGGGTTGTGGGCTGGGTCCCCTGTTGGGAGCTTGTGTGAAGGAATAAATTGATGGATCAGTGCATCTCTGGCACATCAGTGTTTCTCTCCTTCTCTTTATTCAACCTTCCCCCTCTCTAAAATTAAATAAATAAAATCTTAAAAAAAAAAAAAGAATGGATACAGTAATGGGAGGCCTTAATAGGTCATGGCTAGGATTTAAGCAATTTTTGGAATATGTCATTACTTTTAATGGATCACTAGAGTGAAAGTTAGAAAACTATTGCCTTAGGTTGGACTTAGTGCCCTAGTGATATAAAACAGTTAATGCAATTTCCTTACTGAAAATGTAATCATCACTGGGATTTAGTACACTTGAGAACTTTTTTATGATGCATTTCCAGTTGGCAATAAATAGCCTTGTTTTGCTTCTGCTTAAGTAAATCACAAAAAAGTTTTATATTTAGATGCTGGCTCACTTCCTTTATTTCCAACCGGTTAGTTTGACCCTGAATTACTAGAGTCAGAACGCACATTAGAAAACAAAAATTTGGCAGAAGGATATAGTAGCAATGCAGAGAAATTTCAACTAAAGTAGGCCAAGGGCAACCTACCCTTCTGCTCATCAGTGTTTATTTAGAAGGAATATGTGAATGATTCATGCACTGTTGAAATGAAATGCTCCCAATTTCTGCTATTTATGACACTTTAGCTCTTTTATGAGATCAGTTAGTATCATACAGTTCGCCTTCTGTATCTTTGTGCAGACTTTTTTAATACAAAAAATAAGATAAATAAACTTATCACCTTTAAAAAGTATATAATTTTGATATTGTATAAATGAGTCCATAGAAAAGAATGGAAATTCACCAATTAATTTTGTAAAACCAAGATCAGTTGGCTACAAGATATTGATAAATGTGCCACAGAGGAGGAAAAGTTATAAACCTCCTAATAAAAACAGACACAAAAATTCTAAATATCATGTTATTTACTAATAAAATAAGAGTATATTTAAATGATTTATGGCCAAATTTGGTTTATTCCAATGACATAAACATATTTGTCAATGTAAACAATTACATCAAAAATAACAGAATGAAAAAAATATTATTAGAATAGGTACTGGAAATGGTTGATTTCTATTTCAATTTCCAAAACAATTTCATTTCCAATCAAGAATTAGATGGGATGCTTGACTTTTAATTCAACATTGACTCAGAGGCTATACCAATTTCAGTAAAGAACTCAAGGTAAAGATCATCATCTTCTATTGCATCAAAATTCTGAACAATTTTATTTTGTTATAAAAACAAGCTTTTTCTGTCAAAAATATTTGATATCTTTATATTCATAATTCTTAATTTTGACCCATACCTAACATTTTCCCTTTTATGAAGACCTCTACTACTCAGAATATATGGATGCAAAAGGTATATATTGACTAAATGTAATAATACCATTGATATGCCATGATAATGGTTATAAAAATTTTTAGTGGAAAATACTAAATTTTAAAGCTCAAAATTATTCCACTACTAATCAAAATATTTCCTTTTTATATAAAAAATCTTGGGAGTAAATAAAAAATACTTCAGTAATTCATTAGAAGTAATTTCAAGACACCTTAAACAAAAAAACTATGCAGCACACACTGTTTTACCTTGTGGGCTCTTCACAGGTCCTTGGGCAGTTTGCTTTGCCTCCCGACACAGGGCATGATGGGGATAAAGAAAGAAGCTATACTCCTGAGAGTTTGTGATTCCATGATAAAGTCTCCATTTGTATAAACCAATCGCATATAAAATTAAGTGCCTCTTTCATACTCTAAGTTTAAAAATATGAGTAAAGTTTATCATATATATGTGTGTGTGTGTATATATATATAGCATCTCAATAAACCTTGTGTTAATTGCATATGGGTGAGCTAGAATTTCATTCTAATTGAACACAGATAAAAACAATAAAGTAAAAGGAAAAAATTCCTATTTCTGATCATGGAATTAATTAATGGTTCATGTGGACAATTTGAGAAATACCAAATCTTAAACAGTCCACAAATTCAACAATGATAACTATCAATGATAACTATTATCAAACAATGATAACTATTAATGATAATTTGGATTTTTTTCAATCTTTTTATATTAAATATTTATATAAAATACATGTATCCTGCACTATGATTATATATTTATACTTGTATTGAGTATATGAATATATTATTAAAAACTAGAAAATTTTACCATTTCTCTATAACATTTATCTAACATGTACATACTCTTACATTGGGACAATTTATATATTCTTATATGTTCATGTTTATCATTTTATGTATTACATTATTAATATTATATGTAGGTCTATTATTGTAATGTTATTTTATCACAAATTATTGTTTTCTTATATATAACAATTATTTAAATATTTCAATGGCTACATGAGATATCATTTAATTGTCTCTTTTTTCTAAAAATAATAATTACTTAATCAGTTTGTTTCTTATTGCAATGATCAAAAACTTAAGTACATATGAAATGGAGATGTAAAGTACAGCATATCAGTACAGGCAATAATACTGTATTAAGTATTTATGGCATCAGTTGGGTACTGGAAATATAGGGAGGGATACTTTGTAAAGTATATGATTATCTAAACAACTTACTATACACCTGAAACCAATACCAAATACCAATACCAAACCAAAATAATAATGAAAGTGAACTGTAATTGAAATATAAAAATTTAAATTAAAAAAACAATCATGTAATAAAAGTGAAAATTAGTATCTCTTTTACCTTCCTAAAGGTTCTTATGTTTTACCAGAAAATTGATAATGGAATATGTAGTTGAATGAAGAATTCTATTTACCAGTAACTGCTGCTAGTTTTTATTGAATATCTTTACTGTATGATTTGTGATCACATTTTATAATGGGTCTGGTCAAATACTTATATTTTAATAAATAATCTATGGAGTCAACTGTCGATTTGTGGTAAAGGGTAGTTCCATTCAGTTAGGCTGGAATTCTACTGTAAATTATTGTGGACTCTAGAATTTGTAAAAGATTTTTCTTCATATTTAGAAGTATGATTGGTTTAAATTAGTGTTTTCCAAACTTTACTCAGCAATAAACCTATGAAATATTTCATTTAAAAGGTGTTTGCTTATGAAATGATTTTGGAAAACTCTACATAAAATTTTGCAATCCACATCAGTATATTTAAGGTTGTTAAAGTTTCCATAAGATCATGAAATAAAGAAATACATTCAATTTTGTTCAACTCAGAACATATCGGTATTATTTTAAACATGACATTCCTTTTCTGAACAACTATTAAGAAATTGCTTCATCTTACTCGGAACACATTTGGGAAAATATTGGCCTAAACAAATAATTGTGGGTATTATTCTAGTACTTAAAATATATGTTTAGGTATCTTTCCTCCCTAATATTTTTTAAAGATTTTATTCATTTTTAGACAAAGGTGAAGGGAGGGAGAGAGATAGGGAGAGAAACAATGTGTGCTTGCCTCTCATGCACCCCCATCTAGGGACCTGGCCCCACAACCCAGGCATGTGCCCTGACTGGGAATCGAACCAGCAACCCTTTGGTTCACAGGCTAGTGCTCAATTCACTGAGCCACACCAGCCAGGGCTCCACCTTAATATTTAATATTGTCTTTAATTTATGATGTTTTTCCTTATTTTTTTTCTCCTGCTGAGCTATTTCATGGTTTGGCTTACCTATGCCGTTTAAAAGAAATATCCTAGTAAGAGAATAAATTTTTATAAAAGAAACTAGCATATAAAATAGCACAAATGGAATAAAATTAACAAGAAAGAGCATAGCTTAGGCGGAATAGACCACTTTATTTTGGAAAGGTTCATATATTTAGAATGAATAATGAGAATAATTTCAATAAGTATTGCAAATACTTAAGTATTATTAAGCTTTAACTTGCAACTCACTTTTGCATACATTTTAATATTTAAGCACCACAATAAATATAAAAGATAGTGATCATCAACCTTGTTTTAAAGAGATGTCCACAGAGGGCAGCCGTCGTTCCCAAAGTGAAAGCTTATGCCATAAGAACCGAAACAGAGTATAGTCACCTCATCCAACCTGCTCTTACTACATCACAATATTTAAATCTACAATATTTCATTCATTATATTACCTTAAGAAGAAAGTACAGCAGGGAAAACAAGCACTAGGTTTTCTACAGACTGTTTCCTCTTACTGGTTACAAAAATACTATTTTCCAAGCCCCACTTGCAGTGAAGTTGGGGCAAATTGATTGAGTCTGAAAGAACAGAAGGAATTAGAAAGATGTGTAAAAATCTTTCAGACTGAATCTTCAGAATATTCTGCATATTTCTCCAGTCCTTTTTTCCCTTTACAATGCAGGGACTTTATTTAAGATGAAAATGTATGTGCATATTGGAAAAGGGCCTGAATCCTTCCATCACTATTTGCAGGGGAAGGGCCAAGGAAATGGTCCAAAATTCATGTGACAGTGATTTTAATGGAAAATAACTTTCATATGTTAAGCCACTGATATTTGAGAGTTGCTGAATAGAGCAATTAGTGTTAAATTTCTTGAAAATATTAGATCTATCTATTCTTTAAATTTTGGTCCTCCTTCATCTTTTGCTTTTCCTGATATTGAAGATTAAACACCTAGTTTTAAAATGTATTGAAGACTAATTGAGAATTAGATTCATTTCCAGTTAAAAATTTATCACTGAAGAGTTTGAAGTGTTGATTATCTTTAATAATTAAGTATAAAACTAAAGAAATAGTAACCAAATAAATTTTAAATGCAGACTTTGAATGAAGACTTTTATTCACACAAAAATCTATACTTCAATGTTTACAGAAACTCTATTCATAGCAACCCAAAACTGTAAATTACTTAGCTGTTCTTCAGCAGATGAGTGGTAAACAAATTAGTGTACATCCACACCTTAAAATACTACTCAGCCACATAAAGAAATAAACTATTAATAAACACAACAACCTTGATGAAACGCCAGAAGGTTATGCTGAGTGAAAGCCAATCCCCCCAAATTACATATTATATGATTCCATTGATAGATCATTAATGAAATGACAAAATTATGGAAACTGAGAACACATTAGAGATTTTAGGGAGTAGTGTTGGGAGGGCACTGGGTGTAACTGTGAAGGGCAACATGAAAACGTGGTGATTGAAATGTTCTCTCTTATGGGTCTATTAATGTCGATACCCTGGTGTAACATGTATAGTATTGTTGTCATTGCAGGAAACTCTGTAAAGTATACACAAGATTTCTCTTATTATTTCTTATATCTGCATGTGAATCTATAATTATTTTAAAATAACATTTAATTAAGAAGGAAGAATAGGTAATGGGTTAAATTGTATGATTTAACCAATTAACAGCAAATTATAGAGCTAATAGAGGAAACTTTGATTCAATGAGTAAATAAAGAAAAGGTTATATTTAGCAAACTTTGAAAAAAAAGTAACACTTGGGCATGTTTCATTTGACCATGAATATATTTTTGAAAAGGAGGCTATATTAGTTTGCTAAGGCTACCATAACAAAATACCCCAGATGGGTTGGCTTAAACAACAGAAATTGGTTTTCTTACAATTCTGGGGACTAAAAACCACAGATCAAGGTGCTGACAGATTAGGTTTCTTTTAAGACCTTGTGGCCTTAAAAATGGTTGCCTTCTCATTGTGTTCTAATATGGTTGCCCCTTGGTCCATACAACATCTGGGTCCTAATCTCCTCTTATATGGACACCAGTTATATTGGATTATGGTTCACCAATGTGACCTCATTTTACCTTAATTACCTGTTAACAAGCTCTGCCTCAAAATGTAGTCACATATTGAGTTATTGGGAGTTAGCACTTCCACATATGAATTTGAGAAATAGGCTCAGGGAGAGACACACTCCAGCCCATAACAGAAACTAACATTTAGAAATTAAGGGGATTCCCAATAAAAATTCTGATTTGTATGGTATTTCTAGAGTCCACAATTAGTTATGGAGATAATTAGAAGTACCTGAGGAATGAGTCAGTGCTTCAAGCAGATGCACACATGCACTCCAACATTTATTATGCTTGTATCACACACACACACACACACACACACACACACACACAAACACACACACAAAATCACAGTGTCCTCTCACCTCCTTTGTTAAATGACTAGCTTTTTGTCATGTAACTTGTGATATCTGGAAGATGGTATCATACAAGCTTCTGAGGAGTAGGCAGATAGCCTGAGGAGACAGATTCTAAAAGGAGAAGTATGGGGTTCTATAAACAAACAGCCTTCTTAATTTTATATGCAATACTCTTTTTCAAGAAGCAGCAGCTAGTTGTTTTGACATTTGCAAAGAGCAGATAGTGTCTCTCTCAAAAGCACTTAAGAACATTCTGTCAACAATGAATTAGTCTATTATTTAAATCCTTCTTTATTCTCTTTTGTTTGATCTGGAGTTGACATTTATTCCTGGCTCTGCCCTTTCAATTTACCAAGACACTGATGGCATAAAGAGCAGTGTGCTGGTTTATTGAGAGCATTTCTGTGAACATAAAGAAATGATTGTTCTTAAAGAAAACCAGTAAACCAGATCGGCAACCATGTCACTGTAGTTGGTGCATGAAAATATTGCCCTGGATAAGGAAAGTCAATCCTTGAATGAAAGCTACAAAAATTGAAAAAATAATTATGTGACAACTTTCCTTAAATGTAAAATAAAAGTCTCAATTTCTGCACAGTAAAAAATGGAGAAGTGATCTGAAATATTAAGAAGCATATGACCCTTTTATTATGTTTTGGAGCAAGGAGGGAGCTTGTTGATGAAGGCTTGGGGTTGTGGTTACACCTTTGCATCATATTGTTTACTTGCTCAGATATAATAACTAGACGATCACTTACCAGCTTATTAAAAGACAGTCGGGGAAAAAAAAATCCATGCATGCCATTGTAATTAACACAAGGCAATTTTATATCATAAAATTAAATATTTACCAAAACTATATGTTTAATAGTTTATCGTTTTAACAGTCTTTTCATTTTTAGAATACCATTTGATTTTATTCTCATAAATTTGGTGAGGAAAATATAAACAAAGGTGTGTTTTCCAAACAGATTTATATTTGACTTTCCCAGTTATCTTCAGTGTTTCCCAGAAGTAGTTAAGGTGACTTAGAATGAGAAGTATTCAGGACACTGATAATCCAATCTAAGGAGACTAAATGGCCAATTTAATTCTTTGAGCTTCTCTCTCTCTCTCTCTCTCTCTCTCTCTCATTCACACACACACATTAAGAAATTTTAAGATTTGACACAATAGCATAAATTATCTTCAGCTCTGTATTTTATGATGTTATAATCTTTAAAATTCTATTTTTTTAAAGTAAATGATCTTATTCATCCAGGGCATCAGCAAATTAAATAAAGCCTAGGGAGAACACAAATGTCAGTTAAAACAGAATCCTGTTTAGATGCTGGTAGGGTAATACACAGGTGGAATAAATCTGTTCTTGCATCTAAGGCCTCCCAAAAGGGATAATCTGTCCCCATAAATAAACTTGGAAACAAACAAAAAATTGGAAGCTATGTAGGGTTTCCAAAACACTACAAAGTAATTTCTTTAAAATAAATGTTTTTAACATCTGTTTTTAAATCCTTGATATCAAAGCATACTGGAAGCCACAAAATTAAAATGTATTGTTGTTATGATAATATGCTTTCTGAGTACACATACTTCGTAATCTCAAACCCATACTTTGAATACTGAGTCTTTCTTTGACTTTAGATTCAAGCAATGGGTGATGCTAATATATGAGGAAAACATCTCTCAATGTGTAGTTGAATGTTTTCACAGAAGAGACAGAAAGATAAGGGAGAGAGAGAAAACCAAAAAAGTAGATTCCGTGATTCTGTGTATATGTATGTCTGTTTTAGAAAACATGAGGTTAAATTGATATAACCAGATTTACCTTTTACAGTATACTTTAAAAACCTTTCTGCATACAGGAAAACATATTAATTTAAAGTGTAAGTCTTGGGCTTTTTAGTTAGGAGATACATAATTCTCAATATGAATAAAGGACAATAATCAATACTCAAGATATATTTGCAATTAAGACTGCAATAAGTAAAAGCTGAAATTCATTCAAAACACTTTGTA
The DNA here is from genome assembly GCA_004027475.1 of Anoura caudifer. Classification (NCBI taxonomy): domain Eukaryota; kingdom Metazoa; phylum Chordata; class Mammalia; order Chiroptera; family Phyllostomidae; genus Anoura; species Anoura caudifer. The sequence continues at coordinate 69,264 of PVKU01005037.1, forward strand.
AGGAGGAGAAAATGTGGATGGGCACAGACTTTGTATACAAATCTAGGTTCTAATTTGGCTTTTACTTCATCTTGAATTTGAACCTTGGACGATTTATAACCATTTAAAGGTTAAACATCTTTAACTCTAAAATATAGAAGATATCATCAACATTGTTGTGTCCTTGAAAAGATGAACAATATCTTCATTAGTAGTGTGTGCTAATAGAAACTATTACTACAGCAATTTGTTACCATTACTACCAGGGACAGTGCATGAAACTTGTATCAGACAGATTTATAGCTAATATTGTTAATAAGAACAAAATTGTGAAACTTCTGTTCTCGTCATCCTATTTACGCTGAGTGACTGCATTTACTCTTTTAGTGGTGGTGGCTATCATTTTCCCCATTCAAAGATTTTATACTCTGCCTTTGAACTTCCTCAAAGTCATTCTGAAAGACACTGGTACATTTTTTTAATCCTCAACTGAGGACATGCTTATTGATTTTAGAGAGAAGGGAATGGAGGGAGAGAGAGGAGTAGGATATCGATTGGTTGGCCTTTGCACATGCCCTGACTGGAGACTGAACCCACAACCTGGACATGTGCCCTGACTGGGATTCAAAACTGTCTTTAGTTTTACTGGATGAATCTCTGACTAACTGAAACACTTGGCAGGATGAGATTGATACATTTTATTGGATATTTTATATATATACTTCAATATCTATTTATCTATAAATGTATATAAATTATATATATAAATATATAGTATATATATATAATTTATTTTACTGATGTAAGGCAGGTTTGGCCACCTATTTATTTCTTCAAGGTGAGCACAATGAGGCTTCTGGGAGTTTTGGGTGAGCCCTCCAGGTTCTCTTTGGAATTGCCTCTCTTCTGTTCATAGCTGTAGTAAATGCAGAGCCTTCTTCACTGTGACTTATGGGTACTTTAGCAGAGACATGGAAATAAAGAACAGACAGTGACCAGAGGGCAGGGGGAAGGGAGACAATGGGAGTAAAAAGGGGAAGGGTCAGGTCAACAGACATGTATAAAGGACCCATGAACAAAGACAACAGGGACAGGGGGAGGATTGAAAGTGGAAGGTGGAGGTTGGGTAAGGCAGGGAAGAATAATGGGTGGAAAATAGGGACAACTGTAACTGAACAACAGAAAAAAAGAAGAGTCAAGAAATAAGTCTTGTTACTATCTTTTTTCTGAACTGGAGTAAAAGACATCCTTTTAAATGGCACTGCTCCAATGATATTATTTCTCTTTCACTTTGTGTAACATTTCCAAAACTGATGTTGTATAGAGGACAACAAATTGCTTCAGGAGTCCTCAAATTCTAAGATGAACATTAAATTTGAAATTCAATTTGATAACTATCTTAACAAAACTAAATATGAGTATACTTTGGATCAAGTTGATGATCTTCATTTAAAAGAAATACTGGAATGGTTTAAAGCAGAGCAATTCCCTAAAGAGATAACATTTAATGTCTTGGTAAATGCCAGTGTGTCTGGTGCCTTAAAATTGACATGATATAATGTCAAAATTACAATAGTCTTACATTAATGTGGTTAAGTTGAATTATTTAAGCAAATTTAAAGGCAAGACTTCTCTTATACAGTGTCAGTTCCTAACTCACAGTAATTTTTTAGAACAGGTACATCTCTAATTTTTAAATAACATGAGGTATTGATTTGCTGAAATAAAAACAATACACTGTGGAAGAGTAAGAAACTATTCTAAATAATATGGAATAATTTTTAAAATGTAAGTGATGTGATTTTGGCAAGTGAAGGACAAGTTATGTCATAGAACCTCATAAGAATGATAATTTCTCAGGATATCATCCCAGCAGTGGTATTGCTGGGTCAAAAGGCAGTTCCATTTTTCGTTTTCTGAAGAAATTCCATGTTGTTTTCTATAGTGGTTGTACCAGTCTGCAATCCCACCACTAGGGTCCCCTTTTCTCCACAACCTCTCCAACACTTGTTTGTTGCTTTGTTTATGATGGCCATTGTGACCGGTGTGAAGTGGTATCTCATTGTGGTTTTAATCTGCATCTCTCTGATGACTAGTGATGTTGAGCATCCTCTCATGTGCCTATGGGCCCTCTGTATGTTTTCCTTGGAGAAGTGTCTGTTCAAGGTCCTTTGACCATTTTTAATTGGACTTTTTGTCTTCCTGATATTGAGTCCTATGAGTTCTTTATATATTTTGGAGCTCAAACCTTTGTCTGAAGTATCATTTGCAAATATGTTTTCCCATATGGCTGGTTTTCTTTTCTTTTTAATGCTATTTTTCTTTAGCTGTGCAGAAGCTTTTTATTTTGATGAGATTCCATTTGTTTATTCTTTTCTTTATGTCCCTTGCTCCAGGGATATAAGGATCCAGAAACACCAATCTAAAAGAACCTATGCACCCCAATGTTCATAGCAGCACAATTTACAATAGACAAGTGCTGGAACCAATCTAAGTGCTTATCAGTAAATGAGTGGATCAAAATACTGTGTTACACTTACACAATGGAATACTATGCAGCAGAAAGAAAGAAGGAGCTCCTACCCTTCACAACAGCATGATGGAACTGGAGAGAATTATGCTAAAGTGAAATAAGCCAGGCAGTGAAAGACATATACCATATGATCTCACCTGTAAGTGGAACCTAATCAACAAAACAAACAAGCAAGCAAAATACAACCTGAGACATTGAAACAGAGAACATACTAACAGTAACCAGAGAGTGGGGAGAGGGATAATAGGGGAAGGACCACCAAGGAACATGTATAAAGGACACATGGACAAAGCCAAAGTTCAAGGGGTGGGAGGCAGGGATGGGTGGAGCCGGGGGGAGTATGGTGGGGTGAAAATGGAGTCAACTTTAGTTGAACAACAATAAAAAAAAGAACGATAGTTTCTCAGTTATGGTCAAGGAAAGTAGTGGTAGATTTGAAGTTAGTGTTGATAAAAATATTGAACTCAAAGATATTTTGAAAGTTAGTTCCATTATTAAATCATAAGTACAGGTGTCACCTGCTTCCTGCATTTAAACAAACTAAGCTGAAATATTTAATTAGTAGTAAGTATAATTTACTGTTCTTAAAGAATTAAAATCTCTCATGTGTCAAGCTTATTTGAGAAAGTGTATATTTATTTGATGTATGTGATTAGTCTTGAAATCAAATACTAATATTTTTTTAAAGATTTTATTTATTTATTTTTAGAGAGAGGGGAAGGGAAGGAGAAAGACAAGCAGGGAAATATCAATGCATGGTTGCCTCTCACGCACCCCATGCTGGTGACCTGGCCCTCAACTCAGGCATGTGCCCTGACTGGGAATTGAACTTATGACCCCTTTGTTTGCAGTCCATCAGTCAATCCACTGAGCCACATCAGCCAGGGAAAATACTAATATATTTTTTAAAATTAAATTTATTGGGGTAACATTGGTTAATAACATTTTATAAGTTTTAGGTGTGCAATCTTATAATATATTATCTGTATATTCCATTGTGTACTCACCAAAAAATGGAATTATTATTTTATTACAATTTTAAGCATCTTATCCTCTTTTAATCATGGCCCCCAAAATATTTAAGACAGTCAGCAGTTATTATAAACCAAAGAACTAGTAACTCATTGTCTTAAATTTATCTATAAAATACATTTTAGTATCATGGACTATTTTTGTATTTGAAATTCAATTTCTTCTATTTAGAGCAAAGTGTGTAAATTAAAGAAGATCAGCAGCTTTCAGAGAAACTTTATAATATTTTAATAAACTTATCTGTAGTATAACTTTTTATTTAAGATGGATGTTTAAAATTCATAATATAGCACTATGTATAGTTAATTTAAATGTAAGACAATGTATGTACATTAAAGTATGTACATAAAGTATGTATACTTCATAACATACAGTCTAAGAGCCCACCGTTAGCAGTAGGAGGAACGTGGATAATCTTGGTCATGGGCAATAGTATAATCATTAAAATTTCATCTGGTGGTGAACTATGTGGTATACTAGTAAAACAAATGCAACAAGTGATGAAAGTTAAGAGGCATGTAAGATATATAAGGAAAATAGTAATTATAATGGCAATAAAATTGGATAGCTGTAGTAGTAAGTGATGCTCTAGAGAAATTAAATGAAAGGCTAAAATTCATAACTCATCAATTAAAAACTGAATGTGAACACAATAGTGCCTCCTTCACAGCATATAAAAGTGCTCTCTTATCCAGCAGCAGATGGCAGAGAAAGTAGAGAATCAGTCCCAGAATGTTATTATAAAAGTAGCAGAACCCAGGAGAAAGTTAAATTTTCAATTTAGTCATATCTGCTATGCTAGTTGAGGCTCCGATTAGGTAAAAAAAAGAGGCACTTCCCTATTGGTTGGGCTTGGTGAAACTGAGAATGTTTAATGCTCAGACTCCTTTCCACAAAGAGTTTCTGAAAGTGGTCCATGCTTCCCTCCCAAAAGTTAGTGCTCCTCCCTTGTTGAAGATGGTACAGACACCCTACTCTCAACACAACCTGAACTTCCCACCAATTTGCCCCTACCTTCCCTCCCAGCCACCAGATCAATACTTAGAAACTATACCTTGAAGAAACTGCAGAAATTAGTAAACATATGTAAGAGATCTACATTTTTGACATGTTGGCTCAGGGAAGCAAGGTACATATCACTGATTGAGAAATAATTTAATGAAATGAGAGCACTCTCCTGAAACACAGAATTTCATAATTTGGCAAAGAGCACAGAAAATGATTCCAAAATGCTGCTAAAATGATTCTAGAAAATTAGGACGAACATCTATTGAGATGATCATACAATTTTTTATCCTCTATTTTGTTAATGTGGTGTATCACATTCATGCTTTACATAGGTTGAACCATCTTTGAATCCCAAGAATAAATACCACTTGATCATAGGGTATAATTTTTTAAATTATAACTTAAAATGTTTTAAATTTACCTGGCTAGTGTAGCTCAGTGGATTGAGTGCGGGCCTGCAAACCAAAAGATCGAAGTTTGATTCCCAGTCAGGGCACATGCCTGGGTTGCAGGACAGTTCCTGGCAGGGGATGCATGAGAGGCAACCACACATTGATGTTTCTCTCCCTCTTTCCTTCCCTTCCCTTCTAAAGATAAATAAAATCTTTAAAAAAGTAAATAAAAATAAAATGTTTTAAATTTGTCTTAAATAGAAATTATTGAGGTTTAATTGGCAAACAAAATTGTAAGGTATTTAAAGTGTACATCATATTGATTTAGTACATGTATACATTGTGAAAGACTTCCCTTTTTATGGAATTGTGGATCTACTAAAGAAGGAGTCACTTCAGAGTCCAAGAAGCAGCTGATGCATTTCTGAAGACAGGAACATAAAATTATTGAGTAAATCCATTGTTCATATTTCCCTTTGCTATCTTTCCTGGGCTTTAATTTGTACTTTTATTTGTCTTGTACTACAAATTTATCATTTTTGATGTTCATGAACTTTCTCCTAAATAAGATTTCAAAGTGTTTGAGCATGAATTCTGAAGCCACACTGTGTCTGAGCAAAGGGGAGCCCATGCATGTGGCACCTTGATGAATGACCCAATGATTAGCTTTCAAAGAAACGGGTTTTCATTTACAGGGTGAAAATCCTTGGAGCGAGGGCTGGGAGCACTTCTGCTCAGAGCGCTGTTTTCCCATGAGACCCAGTACTTCCTTTGCTCCCCACCAGGCTACAAGCCAAAACCAAGCCCAATAGTTCCCCATTTCCTTATCTGCTCTTAAGCTGGCTATACAAACAGTTCTCTAGTCCTCCCTCTAATAGCCCAGGAAAACATGTGCCATGTTGCACTGGATCTTGGTGAAGCCCAGGAAGGCACAAGTCCCAAGAAAGGGACTTCTCTGTACATCCTGAGTCCCAAGCATCCAGACAGAGTCCAGGCCTGTGAGGCAGCAAGTCAGCATCTTGCAAGGCAGAGTCCTTGGTGGTTTTGGAATCACTTAGGAAAGGCACGCAGCAGCATGCCATTGTCTTCCTCTTGGCTGCTACTGCCAAATCCCTTTCAGCTCACAGCTCTTTCCTCCTGGCTACTCTCCTTTCTTACTAGCCCAGGGCCCATGACCAAATCCTCAGAGAAAACAGAATTAGCTCCTCCCCCACTACAGGCAGCATGGCAGAATCTCTTTTAAATGGCTGCCCTTTTCACTACAGATCAGCATGTTGCTACCTACTCTTTCAGCCCTCGTGGTGGACCAGACTCTCTCTTTCTGACTGACCTTAGTTCAATCCAGACCCGGAGCTTCCTACATGACCTCCTATCTGGATCCTCCCACAATGTGCTATATTTGCAAGTTTCCCTGCATCATCTACCTCTCTTGGCTGCCATCTGTAGTCAGGGCAAAAGTTCCTTCCCTTGACACAGGGGCTTCCAGGGAGGACATTCACCTCCCCTGGCTATTTCATAAGTCCCTGAATGCTCTGAGAGTCACACCTTTCACCTGGGGCATTAACAAAGCTATTACCTTGCCTTTTGTCACGCAAAGTGTTAGAAATGCACCCCAGAGAGGTAGAGGTGGGAGGAGCCGGATGATCGGATCCAAGTGCCTTTATTTGATATTGAGTTTACAGGCAGGCTGAGTGAGGATAGACTACAGCCCCAGGGAGAGACAAGAATGGGGTTTTTAAAAGAAAAAGTACTGAGTTTTGTGGGGCATAGGGGAGGGGTTAGTCTCTTGTTCTTCTGGGCAGGTGCCTCAGGGTTTCAGGATATGAGCCGGGATGATAGGTTAGGTAAAGGACTGGGTTGTTCCCAGGTACTGGAGGGTCAGTCTGACCACCGGCCAGTGTGGCTGGCACCAGATATCTACTGTGTGAGGTGGGAGAGTTTCAGTTAAGCCTTGGACTATCAAGTGAGTTGGGATAACTTAGTCTTGAACAGTCCAGCAGGTCAGAAAGCTGGCCTGACTGGGTGGTGAGCAATCTGGTGGGTGGGGAAATTGGCCTGACCCTTTCACAAAGTATCTTATATGCTGTATCATCTTCTTCCCTCATCCCCCAACCAGGGGCTGTGAGGACTTTGGGGACCCTTTGCTCTGCACCCCATTTCAAAACCAGCTGGGTTTGTATTCCATGTTCCACCAATTGTTAGCTGTGTGTGACTATGAACACATTACTTAAATGCTTTGTATCACAGTTTCTTAATTTGAAAAGTCAGAAAAACAATAAAACCTCCTCCACAGTTTATGCAAACTATATGAATTTGTACACATAAAGTAATTGAATATTTGATATCATTACTCTTAATAAAACTTTGTATATTTCATAAATATTTGCCAGCTAGATAAATGAATATTACAAACAGTCATTAATAGGTATTAATATGAAAATACGAGTATTATACCCTATGGAAGATAAAAAGATACATAAGACATCATAATTAAATGAGAGGAAAAAGAAATATACAGGGTGAGGCAAATGTAGGTTCACAGTTGTTTGTATGGAAAAGAATACAATAATTAACAAACAATAATACAAGAATAAACTCTGTGTTTCATGTACTCACAACTGTAAACCTATGTGTGCCCCACCCTATACACTCTGTTACAGTTTATGTTACCACATAATAGTGGCTCAAACAAATTATGATATAGATTGGTCTGTGTGTTTTCCCTTATTCTGGCCACCACAATCAACTTATCAGTTACTTTTGCTTAATTTTTTTTTTTTGCTCCTGTGACTGAATTTCCAGAGGCTTGTTTTGCAACAAGCCAACAAAAATATCTTTTGTTCTTGATAAAAAGCTTGAAAGCTGCCCAACCACCTTTTATCACAATCTTCTAGAATAGATGCCATTTCTTTTCTTAGTTATTAATGAGAAAATGTTATTAAAATACTGTATTTTTCACTTTTTAAATTATATTATTTATTTTTTTATATATTTTTAAATGCAGTTTTGTGTTAAGCCAATATAGTGTGGAATTATCCTAGTCCTCACATTACTACTGTGAAAATTCTGTGATGCTTTTCATTGTGGATTAATGCTCACAAAAAATCATTGTCTGTATTAACAAGCTTCATGGTACAGTAGTGTGAATTTGGATGCTGCATGGGTGCTAAAAAATAATTTTCCTCTCATCTTCTAAATTCTTCTATCTGAGCTAAAAATCAAATTAACAGATTAACAAGAGAAATGTCCAAAGTTTATCATGTCAATGCACATTCAGTGTGCCATAGGAATGACACAGGGGCTGCAAAGAGGCATTGGGCAGCTGAGGTTTCTTGTCATTTTGGACGAAGGAGAAAGGGAGTGAGGCAGAGTTCGGGGACATTGAAAGGGAAATAAGCAATTAACAGGTAGCCAAGACAGAACTGGAAACAAATTCCTGCTAGACAACACAGGAACAATGGGAGACAGAGGGAAACCTAGCTAACAGCTCCTGCTTAGATCCTCCCTATGTAATACTAAGGTGAATATGTTATGATTCCCTTCCTGGTGCAGGCATTTCCATATTAACCTCTGAGGCAGGAAAAAAAGAGGGTCAAAGATTGTTTCTGGGTCTTGTTTCTTGTTTACCTACTTAAGATCAGTACCCCAAAAGGCACATGTTGGAGAGGCAAAACGTTGGTCCTATTTACATGCAAAAAAGTTAATAAAGCAAAAAGAAAGTATATGAATTACTTACTCTCCTTATTTCTAATCTGTCTTCTCCAGTTTAAAAATAGGATGACAGTACAGCCAATCTTATTTATCTTGAAGGTGATAGTTATTACTGACATTTAGTTAAAATGTGTGGCAAAATTTAATCATGCCTATGGAGATGCTTACTCACGTGACTATTACTCACCATACACGTGATGGTAGAAGTAAAGGCTAAGGACAGCTTTTCTACGTAAGGACAGCTGCTTCTTACATTTGTGATTCTAAAGTACAACTTTTATTAATTCCCAAAGCCAGTGTCTCTTAAACAAAATGTGTCCAACCAATTATTTCTGGGTGGAAAAATTATATAGATAATATAATTTATCTATAGTTTGCACATCTGTATCTATCTCTGTAGAAATAGATATAAAAATTTCCTCAAACTTGAAAGCTAGAGTAAACATAGTACCTTCTGACAGAAATATATGAGGCTTTGTCTTTCATTCTTTTTTATCCTTTCAACAGTTTTGAACATTTGAAATTGGGAGTAAAACATTTAAAAATTAAATGACTAAAATCAAAATGTACTGAGTTTACAAAATTCATAAGTTATTACTTTTAGATATTATCAATTCTCCCAGTGTCTATGAATTTTCTACTGTGATCAAACTGTGTGCCTGATCATACTCCCTGACTCTGCCATTGTCTCAGTATAGCTGAGTTTACTGTTCTCACTAAGCTCCTGTACATAATTCATGAGGCAAAGGCTTTGCATTCTCCATGTGCTTTCATTTGTGACAGCTTGATATACACAACGACTTACCTTTATTTGCTAGAAGTACTGGGAATCTGCTTGCTTCTTCCTTCTTTAATTTACACATAACGTCCATGTAGAATGCTGCTTTGGGGCAAAATAGAAAGTGAGCTCTTAGTCTTTACTTATGTCTCTACTACCACATTAAGTGTTGAGTTTAAATCAATTAACTTCAGTAGAACACTTCTTCCTACCACAACACAATGCAAAATAGCAAGTCTCTCAGTGTACTTGCCAGTGGGAATGGATGTGTGCTGCTGTACCTGTTCATTTAAGGTTATATATTTTGTTCCAAACATCATTCTGCGTCATGACATGACTTCAAAGGAGAATTTTCTCCGTATGCCATAAAGGGGAACTTCTTGTTTTAATCCTGAACTGAAAATGTGCATTCATTCTAAAAAAATATGTAGCTTCTTAGAGAACTATGAAACACCACTGAGTCAGTATCTAATGACATACAGTTACTTTGCATTAAATATTAGAAATAAAAAATGTTCAAGGTGTGCTCCAGTCCTTCCATGCCTTGCTAATTATTTGGGAAGGCAAAGCAAAGACAGATGGAAAAGGTAAAAAAAAAAAAAAAAAAAAAAAAAAAAAAAAAAAAAAAAAAAAAAAAAAAAAAAAAAAAAAAAAAAAAAAAAAAAAAAAAACTAATGAAATTATAATGGTTGTAGAATACCTTATGACAGCAATCAGTTTCTAGTTAAGTTTAAAATATGTATATTGATCTCAGGTTTTTATTAACAAAGTCCTGGGTGCTTTAGGAATAGGGAGGAGGGACATCAGAGGCAGTGTGGAGATTGAGTGGTTAGAGAGAGCTGCCCTCAAAGAGCCGTGTATTAGCTTGATTTTTCCTCAAGAATGGGCCCTGAAGCACAGACTTACGTAGAGGTAGTTTATCTGGGAGACAATCCCAGAAAGCGTATGTGAGAAAGTGGTTAGAATGAGAAAGGAGAGAAGCAAAAGCCAATACAGGCTTTCATTATCCAGGAAGCCATCAGAAGGCCAATCAATGCTTGATCAAAAGGATGATGCCTAATATCTAATGAAGATTCAGAACTTTAATAGAAAGTGTGGGGATGGCTAGGTGGTGGGAAATGCAGACAACTGTACTTGAACAACAATTAAATAAATAAATAAATAAATAAATAAATAAATACCAAGAAAAAGAAAATCCTAGAAGGGGCTTTTACCTATGACTCACCTGAATTATTTCTATTATTTGTGTGTGTGTGTGTGTGTGTGTAGGTTGTGAAAACATGATTAGATAGTGCTACATTTTTTCCTCAATATTCACATTTGATCAACTAAGTAAAACAATAAATGAGATTCTTGTATCTCAGGGAGAAATAGTGATGAGCCCTTGAAGTTACACACAGTTTTGAAACTGATTATACATGTACTTATTAACTGAACCATCTGAACTACAGTTTCCTCATTTGCAAAATAAATAGTATCACAAACTTTGTACTGTTATTATTGTTTTAATTAAATGATATGATATATGTGGTTCTCTTAACACAATCTGGCCCATGGTAAATATTTCTGTTTGATTTTACTGTTTAAAGTAATCAAATGTGGCTTAGGCAAAGAAAAGAACTACAACAGTTGAAGACATAGTTTGCAGATAGACTTAGTCCAGCAAATCTACATTTTAAAAATATTCTATTTGTTCTCAATTAATAGAAATCAGATGTTCATTTTGCCCAATTTGAATAAAAAATTTTCTTAGTTAAGCATATACTTCTTTACATGCACAAACTTGGTGCATAATAGATTTTCAAGACCTCTACCAGAAATTGAATAGGGTACTTTTTTGTAGCATTTAAAAAAAAAAATTAGTCCAACATCTAAAGTAGAAAAACACAAAGTACTACTCTTTCATTATTTCTAATTCAGTTTTATTTAAAAACAATTTCCCCAGCTTTCTCTTTGATTACATGATAGTATAGTAACTTCAAAATATCAGCAATCATCTAAATCAGAAGTTAAGCAAATCTAACCTGCTCACTTTTTTGTTAATAAAATTTTATGAATCACACCCACGTTTATTCATGTAAATGACCTTCTAAGACATCTAGCACAATGAGTCTTGATTTGCCAATGAGAAAAAAGATCCAAACAGGTTAGAACATTAACTCAAAATTATGGCCAAGTCAGTGACAGAACACAAGGCTTGGAATCCAGCTTTCTTTTCTTTACACAACAATACATTCCAATTTGAAAGCAAGTTTACACTTTTCATTAATGGGGGTGATATGCATGATATACATTTCTCTAAAACAGTTGGAGTTAATTTATAAAAAATTCAGTCTGATTGTTTTCCATGCAACTTTTTCAAATCTGAATAAAATAAAAAGTGAAAACATGCATTGAAAATATTGAATTATGTCCTCCTTGTTTAGACAATCTCCCTCTAAAAACAAGGTATACAAAATATACTGTACAGCAAATTTACACATCTGTATACCTTAAAGCAAAAATCAACAGAAAAGCAGTATTACTTTGTACAGTACTGTAGGAATGTGAAAAAATTTATATCATTTACTAATTTATAAGACATTTATTTTCATCTGTCAGATTCCTTTGGCTCCTAGAGCTTAACATACAAATGAAATCTGAAATTATAAATAAGTGAGAAGCAGATGTGATCAAAGAGGATCATCAAGGAGCCTAATGTAACTGTTTAATAAAATACCTAAGTATGTATCCACAGAAATTCAAGTCAGGTAGATGTTTCCACTGACAAAACAAATTAATATGGTGTAAAATAATATGGAGCCTCTTTTATTTTTTATTATGAAAAATATGCATTTTATTTTTTATTATGGAAAATATATATAAACTAACATTTACTATTTTAACTATTTTAAGTGTTCAATTAAGTGCCAAATAGTATATTCACAATACTGTGCAGTGAAACCATTATCCATTTCCAGAATTTTATTCATTCCAAACACAAGCTCTGTATCCATTAAACAATAACTTCCTATTCTCCCTTCTCTGTTTATCTCTATTATGATTAAGCTTTATGTCTATATGAATTTGCTCATTCTACATGCCTCATATGAATGTGTCATATAATATTTGCACTTTGGTGTCTGGCTTCTTTCATTTAGCACAAAGTTTTCAAAGTCTATCCATGTCATAGAATGTAACAGAATTCCATTCCTTTTTAAAGCTGAATGGTATTTTGCTTTATACATATAACATATTTTGTTTACCTATTTATAAGTCAGTGAACATTTGGGTTGTTTCTACCTTTTGACTGCTGTAAAGAATGCTGCTATGCATATTGATGTACCAGTATCTGTTTGAGTTCCTGCTTTCAATTCTTTTAGGTATATACCTAAAAGCTGAATTACTGGACCCTGTGGTAATTCTATGTGTAATCTTCTGATGAGCCACTACACTATTTTCCATAGAGACTGCACCATTTGAGAATGAAGATATTCTTGCCAGCAACGCACCAGTGTTTCAATTTTTCTGGAGTCTCACCAAAACTTGTTATTTTTTCTTTTTTCTTTGTTGATAGTGGACATCCTAATGGGTATAAAGTGGTACCTCATTGTAGTTTTGATATGAATCTCCCCAATATATAGTAATAGTGAGCATCTTTACATATGCTTATTGGCCATTCATATATCTTCTTTAGAGAAATTCTATTTTTTGCCTATTTTTGAATTGGGCTGTTTGATTCTTGTTGTTGAAAGAATTCCTTATATATTCTGGATATTAATTCCTTATCGTATTTTTCATTTACAAATATTTCTCCCATTTTGTAGACTGTCTTTTCACTTTGTTGATAACATCCTTTGAAGAACAAAAGTTTTAACAAAATAAATATTTTTCTTTTGTTGCTTGTGCTTTTGGTGTCATATACTGTTACGCATTTTGATATTTGTGTATACTCTACTGCACAAACATTTCTCTTTCTTTGAACTGAGTTGGGCCAATTACATTCTAAGAACAAAGAGATAGGCACTTGTTCCATTCTGTCTTAAACTCAGTGCTTTCTGGAGAAAGGCCTTTCCCTGTACATCAATCTCTTAAAAGTATACTTCAAAGAGCTATTAGAGAGTAGACAAGAGGTGTGACCATTTCAAGTAGACAAGTAATTTCTTCTGAGACTTATTGCATAAAAGCATGGCTTATAAGAGAAAGAAATATCCACACTGACAGCTGGTATACCTTCACAACTCAATAAAAAAAAATAAATGTCTGGATTCCATTGCTACATTGTACTCTCCAGGTGGAGAGAGATAAATGATAAATGAACAATATGTAAAGTGATCATTCTCCCAACATTACCACCATAAAATTATGCATTAAAGTTTGCTGGTTAGTGGCTAAAATCGATATGACTTTTATTTTTTCTTGTTTGGCCTTATCATCTGGACACCAGAAAGGTATAATATTGGCCAAAATTTAACAGCAAAAAAGAATATCTTTTGTCCATTAATGAGAGGAAAGAATCTATAGTATTCATTTATTTATATTTCTTTTATTTTCATAAATGCATTTATTGTTAGATTTAAAAATGAACATACTTGGCCTGGTTGGTGTGGCTCAGTGGACTGAGTGCTAGCCTGCAACCCAAATGGTCACTGGTTTGATGGTCTAGGCACATGAATGGGTTGTGGGCCAGGGTCCCAGTTAGGGCTACATGAGAGGCTACCACACGCTGATGTTTCTCTCCCTCTATTTCTCCCTCACTTCTCCTCTCTAAAAATAAATAAATAAAATCTTTAAAAAATAAAAATGTAGTAATGAACATACTGACAGAAATGGACACGAACCACACACATACAAATGAATGCTAACCTATTAATGCAAGATGAGAAATGTTAACTGTAAAATGATGTAGATTATCATTCTTTCCCTGTTGTAGAGTTTCAATGGAAAGTCAACTAATCAGAAATAGGGTTTATAAAATTAGAGACAGACAAATTCATTACTTGACCCTAATGGCCCATGTCAGCAAACTGTGGTGGCCTTTTTATCTGTTCCACTCTGTGGATGAACTTACAAGACCCAGAAAATATTTGTGTAAAGGAGATTGTGGAATCTTTGTCACAGGTAGCACAGCCTATCATAGGAAGGAACATGAAATACTCTGTTCTGGTTTTGTATCCCTTACCCATGAGCGCCTGCACCAACCCTTTGGCCTCCTCTAGGTCTGTGTAAATCTCTCCACAAACATGAAACTGGAATGAGAGTTTTATTCACAGCTTGCCTCTCACATTTTATCAAAACCATCAATATCATATTGTGCAAAGAAGGTTGACAGAGGCTTTTCAAAAACTTCTCTAAGAGATTGCTGAAGATACCATGACTAGTAAGGTCAGTAGGCATCAATCATCCTTGTAAATACATATTCTAGAGAAACCTTAGTGCCTATCTGAAATAAAGAGAAACCTTCTGAATTCCAGCAGACCCCAAGCTTAGTCTTTCACTATTTTAAAAAATTATTACTATATATTGGCTAAAAGCTTTATAGTATAAACCCCTACCGTAGGACACATTATATTTTACCTTAAGAGATAATTTAAAATGTGATTCTGAGATAAAATTTTAATTTAAAAATTAAAATGCAAAGAATATTTCTTGGAAGAAAAAATATGCATTGAGATAGCTGAGATCACAAAAACCTAACCAAATGTTTCAACTACCATTTAATAGATGGGGCACATCTCCGTCTTATCTGTATTTTACAAAGTAAACTTCCATATGATTCAAAACACATTATAAATATGTTTAAATAAAAGGAAGAATAGGGAAAAATGGTGCATTAAACAAAAGTATTTTATTGTCTAAACCCCTCTAGGACAGGCTGCATAATGTGTTAAGTATATGTTATATGCTCCATACAGTTTCAACACTGATGGATACTGTTTTTGTAAACCTTTCCTCCTTCCTGAGCTCAGAGAGGGATGGGCAGCGCAGAGTCCTCCTGGATCGTGGCAATGGATAATCACAGAGCAGAAGGTGGCGGACTTGGTTGGCCACAGGTGACTTTCTCACAAGAAACTGAATTTTTTCACTGTAAAGTACAAGCCTGAGAGATGAGGTGTGTGGTGATTGGTTGTGGGGTTTCATCGGGTGAGCTGCCGTTGGCAGAGCGCGCTCAGGTAAGGCCCTTCTCCAAGCGCTGGTAACTTACCCGAAGTTTACCTATGTGCAGTGGTAGGCCCTGGAAACTTGAGGGTCAGTGCTTGGAGTAGCGAATACTTCCACCACTGACCTCTTCAGTGCTTAATGAATGTTATAACTATTACTGAGAATCAAAATTATCTGTAGGCTGTCTGCCCATTTCAATTGAATTTTTAAAATTTTACTCATTTTTTATATTTTATGAGCAGCAGGATCAGCAAGTCAAGTGACTTACCAAACATTCTTGTCTCTGATATAATTAATATCAGAGTAGTAAATGCAGCCAAGGGGCTGATGATTTAGCAATAGGGAGACTAGTTCACCATCATGTTGATAGATTATTTTGTTCCCATTTGCCTCACATCTCATTTTTTTAAATATTTATTTTGTAAGCTCATCCTTAAATGTTTTAAAGGAAGAAAACAGTATTTGACAAACTCCGTATGTCTAGTCAGGCAAAACTATTTTTTTCTAGAATGAGAATATGGAAAGTAAACTTTTATAACAAACATTAAGTTTTTCTTCAGATTGTGATTTCATATAATATATCCTTAGGAGTAATGCAATCTTTAGTTAAAGCCACTTATTGGTCTCAGAAGAAACTTTCATGCAGCATCCCTCAGCCCATTTATTCATGTTATAAGAGATGTAGAAAAGAAACTCTCCGTTAGGATTTGGCTTCACAGAGAAAAGAAATCAATTTTTTCACAACTGTAACTTCTTAGATTTTTCTCCTTGGGTTATCATGGTTTTTAAATAGAAACAGAAACAGACACTTATTCTATCAGTAGTATGATGACAAAAAGTGGTTTATTGTATTTGGTTTGGCACCTACGTTTCAGAGACAAAAACACTCCACTAATCTGAGATGCCACAGTTATATTTCTTTTCCAAAATAACTTTGATCTTGCTGTTATCTTTATTCCTTTTGCCCGCCATAGAATGAAGATGCAAGTAGAGGACAAAGAGTATAAAGGGACCACAAACTGAGTCTGAGAAAGGAAGCTGATTTAGTGTTCTGGTGAAAATATCATCTATTCTTCCATTTTCCTGTGTTCCTTCTAAGAGAATTTCAAGCTCAATAGGCCAGCATGAACTGTTGTTCTCTCGGGATAATATAGTATTATCTGTATGTGTCTAACAGATAATCAGAAATAGAAAAATGCTTCTGATATAACTACTACAAGCACAAAGATGCAGCAGACTGAAAGAAAATGACAGGCAAGACAAAGAGTTCGAGGTTGGAGTTTGAATTGAAATAGTTGTTGTACCTGGGTAAAGCATTAGAATTCAAATGTCAGTATTATTCGATCTTGTGACCAAATGTCATTGTTATTTGACCTTATGGGGTTCAACTACCTAAATTATTAGCTCTCATTACATATTTTACTAAAGTTTTCTAGCAAGTATGCACCAATTTATTACACATTTTGCTTTTAACCAGTGTTGTAATTTAGTAAATTTTATTTATTATATTTTTAAATTTACAGAATAGCATTTAAAGAATTTCAAATGTATGGAACAACCAGAGAAAAGAACTATTTGATGATTATTTTAATGTCTTAACTCTCCAAAACACTCCAAATTTCTTTTTTACATCTCCGCATTTCTTGGTCTCTATCACTGTGTCGATGGGTAATTATGATGGCTTCTAAAAAATATAGTTAACATTATCTACTTTTGCTTCACACCTACCCAATGTCTCCAAGAATGCAGAATGAACTGTAAAATGCACAACTGTAATCATGGCATGCGTTGGCATAAATCATGTCAATAGCTTCCAGCAATAACTTAAGTAGCACCATTCTCTGATGATCCTATGTAGGGTTGGTTCCTTCCTGTTAATATCCAAGGTAGAACTCTATAGTACTTACCATAACTTACAATCATCTGTATGATTAATTTCATGTATATATATTTCACAAATAAATACATATTTATATATTTCATAAATAACACAGGCATACCTCATCGTATTGCTCTTTGTTTTATTGCCCTTCACAGATACTGAGTTTTCTACAAATTGGAATTTTGTGGTGACCCTACTTCAAGCAAGTCTATTGGCACTATTTTTCCAAAAGCATTTGCTCATTTCATATCTCTGTGCCACATTTAGGTAATTCTCACAGTATTTCAAACATTTTAATTGCATGATATTTTTACTGTGAGCCATGGTCAGTAATTTTTGATGATACTATTGTAGTTGTTTTTAGGATGCCATGACCCATGCCCATGTAAATACAGAGCCACAAGGCTCTACCCTTTTCCCCCTCTCCCTCTCCTTGGGCCTCCCTATCCACTGAGATACAACAATACTGAAATCAGACCAATTAATAAGCTACAATGTCCTCTAAGTGTTCAAGTGAAAGGAAGAGTCACATATTTCTCACTCTAAGTCAAAAGCCAGAAATGATTAAGCTTAGCAATCAAGTCAGGTTGTGAAAAGCCAAGACAGACCAAACATAAGGGCATGTGTGCCAGACATTTAGACAAATTGTGAAGGAAAAGTTCTTAAAGGAAATTAAAAGTGCTAATCCACTGAATACATGAAAGCTAAGAAAGCAAAACACCTTAACTGCTGGTATGAAGAAAGTGTCAGTGGTCTGGCTAGAAGGTCAAACCAGTAACAACATTCCCTTGAACACAAGGCCCACAGGTTGAATCCAGCCCTCCACCTTGTTTTATTGGGCCTGACACCTGGTTTCTACCAGGCAGCAGCACGGAGCTTCTAGCCCCTAGTTAAGGAGTAGTTACATTTATAACCCTAAAGTTACATTCGGCACTTTGAAGGCAACCACTGGGGTGATGTGGCCCCTGGTGAAAATGAGATTGACACCCCTGCTTAGATCAAAGAGTAATTTTGATTTACTCTTTGTTATTGAAAAAGTACATTTTGTTATTTTGTAATTTTGTTATTTAAAAGATACATTTTGTACGTCTACAGCTGCCATAACTAGCAATTCCTCTAATGGTTCTGCACAAAGTGAATTGAAAAGCTCCTGATGACGATGCTGTGAAGATTGTTGAAGTGACAACAAAGGATTTAGACTATCACAAAACTTAGTTGATCAAGCAGTGGTAGGGTTTAAGAGGATGGACTTCAATTTTCAGGAAGTTCTACTGGAGGTTACATGCTATTGAACAGCATCACATACTCTTGAAAAACCATCCATGAAAAAGGAAAGTCAATTGATGCATCAAACTTCATTGTTCCCCTGATTTAGAAAACAGCCACAGCTGCCCAACCTTCAGCAACCACCGCCCTGATCAGAGGAGCTCAGCAGCCATCAATGTCGTATACATGCATGTACATCACATATATACATGCATGTGTAAGATATATACACATGCATGCATGCATGCATGTGTAAGATAGCATACACATGCATGCATGCATGCATATACATGGTCTTGATAAAATACTGGGAAAATGAAGAATAAGACAATTTGCATAAGTCAAGAAGCAATAAATAGGGAGCAGTGAATGACAGAGCATATTAATTCAAGGTGGCATGGAAAACAAGAAAAGGTATTTTATTTTTTAACAAAAGGGAAGAGATTTTATTAGTATCTCATTTGGTTGTTTTCCTTTTCTTGAATTATCATTAAAAATGTGAGGGAATTTAAAATTTTGAGGAAAATTTTGATGTTCAAATAAAATTGGATATAAAGGAAAGAATAAATAAATCAGACTACATCAAATTAAAAAGCTTCTGCATGGCTGAAGAAAGCATTAAAATCAAAAGGGGACCAACCATATGGGAAAACATATTTGCCAATGATGATACCTTGGACGAGAGTTTTATCTCCAAAATACACAAAGAATTCATATGATTCCACACCAGGAAAAAAAATAACCCAATTAAAAAATGGGCAAAGCACCTCAACAGACAGTTTTCTAAGGACATACAAAGGGCCCAGAGACATATGAAAGAATGTTTAACATCGCTAGCCATCGGAGAGATGCAATAAAACCACAATGAGATGTCACTTCACACCGGTCAGAAAGGCCGTCATTAACAAGTCAACAAACAGCAAGTGGGGAAATACAAACCTTCCAAAGCTGTGGGGAAATGGGACTGTAGTGCACTGTTGGTGGGAATGCAGACTGGCACAGCCGCTGTGGAAAACGTACACAATTTCCTCAGAAAACTAAAAATGGACCTAACTGCCTTTTGATCCAATGATCCCACTGCTGGGATTATACCCTAAAAATCCTGAAACGCTAATTCAAAAGAACATATGCACCCCAATATTCATAGCAGCATTATTTACAATAACCAAGAGCTGGAAACAGCCTGAGTGCCCATCAGTAAGTGAGTGGATCAAAAAACTATGCTACATTTGCACAATGGAATACTACACAGCAGAAAGAAAGAAGGAAATCCTATCCTTCATGAAAGCATGGATGGAACTGGAGAGCATTTTGCTAAGTGAAATAAGCCAGGTGGTGAAAGATAAATATCCTATGATCTCACCTATAAGTGAAACCTGATGAACAAGACAAACAAGTGAGCAATATAGAACTGAAACATGGAAATAAAGAACAAACTGACAGTGACCAGCTAGGTGAGGGGAGAGGGGTAACAAGGAAAGAAGGGAAAGGGTCATCAAGGAATATATATAAAGGGCCCAGGTCAATGGACAACAGGGTGGGGACTGACTGAGGGAAGGAGTAGGGTGGGCAGGACAGGGGAAAGCAATGAGTGAAAAATTGGTAAAACGATAATTGAACAACAATAAAAGTAAACTAAAGTGAAATTGGAAATCAGATCCATAAAAGAATAAAGCTAAGGTCGTGTGGGAAGACATTTAAAGTAAAAACAACAGAAAGTCAAGAAACACATTTTCTTGCTATTTAAAAATATAGTTTCATGTAACTGAATGTGCAAGTTTGCGTTTACAAAGGCTTTGGCAGCCCCCACCGGCATCCTTGTTAATAGATACGTAGGCATACAAGAATATGAAAAACATCATGAATTTATTTAGGAACAGCCCTAGATGTAGATAGACTGAGTTTAGCACCAGAAATAAGTTGAAGAAACTCCAGACAATCCCCATGTCCACTAAGAGGAAGAAAATAAGGGGTAGTTATAATTGATTACCAACTCTTTTCCAGACCACTATAATAGCCTCCTACCTGGTCTTTGTCACACTAATTTTTCTAAAATATAAATTCAATTGTATTATTTCCCTGCTTAAAAGATTTACTAGTTTTCTCTGCCCTTGGGGATAAAACTTCATGACCTCCAAATCCTTGCATAATAAGGCTCTTGTTTACATCTCCCTGTTCGCCTCATCCCTTTCTTCTCTCTGTTCAATATATTTCATTCACATCATACTTTCTACCTTGAGTTCATATAATCTGCCAGCCTAACTCAGCCAAAAGAGGGAACATGCAGTTCCCTCTGCTTGGAGTGTTCTTTAAACTGCTCTTGACATACTAACTTTATCATCCTCTAGTTCTCAGATTAACTCTCATCTTCTAATGCTTTTCTTAACATACCTTTTATTTAACTGGATCAGTTACATTTATCTAATATTACCCATCTCAATTATATTTTTAAAACAATGACTGTTCTGTGGCTCCTTATTTTTTCAGTCACCAACTTGGCTGGACTGAACTAGGAAATTCTCTTGGTCTTTTTTTTTTTTTTTTTTATCCTCATCTAAGGACATTTTTTCATTGTTTTTGAGAGAGAGAGAGAGAGAGAGAACCAGGAAGGAAGACATTGATGTGACAACAAAACATCAATTGGTTGCCTCCCATATGCACCCTGACCACCAGGGACTGGACCCCTAACCTAGGCATGTGTCCTGACCAGGAATCGAAGCCACAGCCTTTTGGTCACAGAACGATGCTCCAACCAACTGACCCACAGTGGACAGGGCAGTTCTCTTGCTCTTGATTGGAACTTTCTTTCTTTTTAAAAAAAAAATTTACTGCTGTTCAAGTACAGTTGTCTGTCATTTTCCTCCCACCTCTCCCCCCAACCCCAGTCATCCCCACCTCCCTCCCCCGATTCCACTCCCCTTGGTTTTGCCAATGTATCCTTTATAGTTGTTCCTGAAAACCCTTCACCTTTTTCCCCCCATTAATCCCTCCCATCTCTCCTCTGGTTACTGTCCATTTGTTCTTAATTTCAATGTCTCTGGTTATACTCTGCTTGCTTGTTTGTTTTGTTGATTAGGTTCCACTTAAAGCTGAGATCATATGGTATTTGTCTCTCACCACCTGGCTTGTTTCACTTAGCATGATGCTCTCCAGTTCCATCCATGCTGTCATGAAGGGTAGAAACAAACCCAAGTCTCTAAGGTCAGTTCACATTTGACAAAGGGGCAGCAACACAAAATGGAGTAAAAATAGCCTCTTCAACAAATGGTGTTGGAAGAGCTGGACAGCTACATGCAAAAAAATGAAACTTGACCACCAACTTACACCATACACAAAAATAAATTCAAGGTGGATAAAAGATTCAAATATAAGTCATGACACCATAGTCCTAGAGGAGAACATAGGCAGGAAAATCTCAGATATCCCATGCAGCAATATTTTCACTGATATGTCCCCTAGAACAAGGGACATAAAGGAAAGAATAAACAAATGGGATCTCATCAAAATAAAAAGCTTCTGTACAGCTAAAGAAAAATAGCATTAAAATGAAAAGAGAACCAACTGTTTGGGAAAACATATTTGCCAATGATACCTTGGACAAGAGTTTAATTTTCAAAATATATCAAGAACTCACCTGACTCCAATCCAGGAAGACAAACAACCCAATTTTAAAAAATGGGCAAAGGACTTCAACAGACACTTCAAGAAGGACATACATACAAAGGGCCCAGAGACATTTGAAAAGATGCTCAGCATCACTAGCCACCAGAGAGATGCAAGTTAAAACCACAATGAGATACCACTTCACACCTGTCAGAATGGCCATCATAAACAAAGCAACAAACAAGTGTTGGAAAGGTTGTGGCGAAAAGGGGACCCTAGTGCACTGTTGGTGGGAATGCAGACTGGTGCAGCCACTATGGGAAACCATGGAATTTCCTCAGAAAACTAAAACCAGAACTGCCTTTTAACCTGGCAATTCCACTGCTGGGATTATACCCTAAGAACCCTGAAACACCAATCCAAAAGAACCTATGCACCCCAATGTTCATAGCTGCACAATTTACAATAGCCAAGTGCTGGAAGCAACCTAAATGCCATCAGTAAATGAATGGATCAAAATCTATGGTACATTTGCACAATGGAATACCATGCAGCAGAAAGGAAGAAGGATCTCCTACCCTTTGACTGAATCATTCAGCCAATTCAACTGTATATCATTAAGAGCTAGGAAGACTGGCCTTGGATCTGTGTGATTTCTGACATTTGAGCAGTGTAGGCCAACTGTTTGCCTGGTGAAAAGGCAGAGTTCTGTGTGTGTGTGTGTGTGTGTGTGTATGTGAGACAGACAGACAGACAGACAGACAGACAGAGACTGTATGCCACTTGAGGCCCATGCTCAGTGGAGGCACACTGAAGCACGCTGTCTACCACAGTCCATTGGTCAGATCAAGCCGCAGTGCAGCCCAGAATCAAGGGGAAGTAAAATAGAGTCCAGCTCTTGATGAGAGAAGTGACAATGTCACATTATAAAGGGTGTTGAAATAGAAAGGTTAAAGAAATGTAGACATTTTTGCAGTATGAGAGAGCATCCTGTTTATTCCCTTTATACCATATATCAAATGTTTCACCAGCTTGATGTTTGCTGGGTTATTATTCATTAATCTCTCTAGACTCTAAACCCTATGACAGCAGAGACTGTTTCTTCTTTCTTAACATAGTACAGCCATGGGCTGCCATAATCCCTGGCATACACCAGGCACTTAGGAAGAATTTAAAAACTGTGTAGGAATTATTTCTATTCCAGTTTTACAAATATACAGGGTCTTATTAAGGTGCATATGTCTGTCATGTACTCATAATCCCAGCAACTAGTAATAGCATTGATGATTGTAATAGCAATAGAAGAAAGTTTTATCATAAAACCTGAACCAAGATCTTGCATAGCTGAAATGCATTTCTTATTAACTGAATAGAGATAATTTACATTTGCTTTGCATTCAGCCTGTCAGTTACAATGCTGATAAATTTGTTCATGCTGTCACCTGTCTGCAAAGCTAACAAAAAACACATTAAAAAATAATGTAACCTAAGAAATAGCATGAGGTCTCTGACTTGGCGATCAGTGTTTGGGTATCTGTCAGGAATCTATGAAAAGTTGGCACATACAAGGTAGAAAAGAATTATATACAAAATTAATGCTAAGCTCTGGCTAGTGTGGCTCACAAATGGTTGGAGTATCATCCTATACCCAATAGACTGCAGGCTTGATTACTGATCAGAGTGCATACCTAGATTGTGGGTTCAATTCCCAGTCAAGGCACATCAAAGAAGCAACAGATCCATGTTTCTCACATCGATGTTTTTCTCTCTCCCTTTCTATCTCCCTTCCTCTCTCTCTCTAAAAGCAATGCAAAAATGTCCTAGGGTGAGGATAGAAAGAAAAGAATTAATGCTAGCATGTGATGACCAAAGACTCAACATACAAGCTTTTGATAGATCCTATTCATAAGGAATTTGCCTCATTGTAACTCCAGAATCTTAGTCCTCTTTCCAAATACTGAAACATTTGAAATAGATAATTTTTAAAGCAGCACAATTCACAATAGCCAAGTGTTGGAAGCAACCCAGGTTCCCATCAGTAAATGAGTGGATCAAAAAACTATGGTACATTTACACAATGGAATTCAATGCAGCAGAAAAAAAGAAGGAGCTCCTACCCTTTGCAACAGCATGGATGGAACTGGAGAGCATTATGCTAAGTGAAATAAGCCAGGCAGTGAAAGACAAATACCATATGATCTCACCTTTAACAGGAACCTAATCAACAAAACAAACAAACAAGCAAAATATAACCAAAGACACTGAAATTGAGAACAGTCTGACAGTCACCAGAGGGGAGAGGGGAGGGAAGATCAGGGGAAAAGGGGAAGGGTTACAGGAACCCTTATACAGGAACAAGTATGAAGGACACATGGACAACAACTAGGGAGGGTGGAAATGGGAGGGAGGTGGGCTGGGATAGGAATAAAAGACAGAAAACTGTACAAGAACAATTAAAATATTTTTTTTAAAACTAGGTTATTTTATATATGCCTAATACTTCTCTACTACTAAGGAGAAGATAAATCAGAAATAAAGCCTCTAGCTTCTTGAAAACTAAAAAGAAAAAAAGCCATTAAAGGATACTATATGCAGTTGAGATTTCACAAATTACATTTTAAGATAAACCATGGCATCAAAAAATACTAAGAATTAAATGCTAATACAGTTTCTTTGTAGTATTTATTCCTTGATCCAGACAAATTTGACTTTAATATTGGCAATGAAAATATATAGCTTAAACATTAAAATTTTTTGTTTTAACTAATAATAGGAAAATGCAATAAGGTAAATGGAACTTGTTCTTATAAAAATGGAATGATCATTATAGTACTACTAATATTATATTTGTGAATCACTGCATGTTTTCAAACCTTTTTATACAGTAAAAGCTCTTTGGCCAGTGAAATTCAGAACTAAAGAGGTTAAAAACCTTGCACAAAGTCTGCAAAAATTAACTACAGATAAATTCAATGCTCCTAAATTGTAGTCCAATATCCTATGCTGCTTTCTGATCTAATGGTAAGCATAGAAATGCATTTACAAATAAATACAGAAAATCCACAGAAGTGATTAGCATGAATCTTAATTATATGACCATTTAAAATGTATTATTTTTATATAGTCAATATTTATTAAGAATTCATAAGCCAAACTCTATAATTAAAAAGTTAAAATTGCTTTCAGTCAAATTTCTGTTTTATAATCATGTAGATATGGTCAATTCATTGTCTCAGTTTAATCAGTCTCCCCTGTCTTCTCTGGATGCCCCTTTATTCAATGTCTTCATGCTGAAATCATGTTCGCATAAAAAGAAACATCAAGGTTGCTAAAACAAAATTAAAAAGAGCCTATTTCTTATGCTTCCCATAATTCTATTTTCAAAATAAATGTAAATATTTATAAGACAAATATTTTAATAATTACAATTAAAACGACTTTCTCAGAGTATTTAATATTTTTGAATCATGAAGACTTTGCCACCATTTGCTTCCATGTCTGGAAAGAAGGTGAGCTTTCCTCCTCCCTGCTGTGTCCAGGCCAGCCTGGTCTACTGGCATGGCCCTAACTATGCCCTGCAAAACTGCATGTGTGGAAGCCATCACACCCACTGCCTTAGAATGTGACTGTATTTGGACGTAGGGCCATTAAAGAAGTAACTAAAGTACAATTAGGCCATATTATTGGGCTATAATTCATTATGAATGGCATTCTTATAAGAAGAAGAAATTTGGACAAACGAGACACCAGGGATGTGCGTGCATAAAGAAAAAGCCATATGGGGACACAGGAAAAAGGCAACCAACTGTAAGCCAAGGAGAGACTCCTCAGGGGAAATAAAAACTGCTGACACCTTGATCTTGGACTTCCAGCCTCCAGGACTGTGAGAAAATAAATTTCTGTGTTTAAGCCACTCAGGCTGTAGTATTTTGTCAGGGCAGCCCTAGCAAATGGATACATCTACTTTACGAGCAAAGAATCCTCTGAAACCAGGCAGAAGGCAATTGATTGCCATGACAGAAACAGCAGTCATAATTTGCCTGTGTGTCTCGGACCTAACAGAGCTTGTAAAGTTGCTGACACCCGCTTCTCCCCTGGACTTTCTTCTCTGAAATGACTAATCAAAGTCTCACGTTGGCCCTGCTTACTCCAAATCTTTCTGTCTCCTGACAGGTGATAACAAAAGCAGAGATTGGATGTGAGTGGACCCTCGGTATTACACAACTGCATGTATCTCTCTGTAAGCTTTTTAGCTGTCCTTTTGCACGCTATCCAGACTCACTGTACCAAGCTGACTTTCCATTCACGTTCTTTCTAGTGTATACTGTTTTGGCAATTGTCCAAGACTTTGGTCGTACTCATTAGATTTGATCACCAGCATATCAAAGGGATCATTAAAAGTGTAGGGAACTATGCAGCAGCCCATGCATTCCCCGATGCACAATTGTGTTATTGGGAACTGGCAGATATCCAGGTGGAAACGGATATTTTTGCCTACAGATAATTTATAATAAAAGGCTCAAGCTTCAAATCACTATAGCACACATGCTGTTACAGAATTTTAGTAACCAAAGGGGTAGTAAATCATGTCAAAACTATGCCTTGGATATCAGGATAAATGAGGGATTGGTAAGCATTTCATGCTACTCTTAGATCTAAACAATTCTAAGCCAAAGCAATGAAGAGGACAATGGGCAGATACTTCCTTTTTTTTTTTTTTTTTTTTTTTTTAACCTGAGATGTTCCCTTTTCATGCTGGAGTAGGTAGAGAGATGATGACATTGGAGATACTTTTTATTCTTTGATTTATATTTTAAGAGGGCACATGGTATTTCAAGAGAAAGCAGTGTGTTTGATATTGTCAAGACACCTACTTGCTGTTATATAATCTAGGAAAAGGAAAAAATGCAGGCAACTGGTGTTTGAAAAGCACACTTCTAGCCTATCTCACAAACCCTGCAAGCACATCTGAGTCACTGCTGTTCAGCCAATTCTTATAAAATGCTAACTTTGTGCATAAAAAGAACATTTTCCCCCCTGAAACAGTGGCAAAATTTCTGATCTGGATATAAACTAAATGAGCATTAAAAGTGCTGGGGCTCCCCCTAATGATCAGCAAACTGAAACAAAATCACTTTTTGCTTTTACAAAATGTATTGCTTCACACATTTGGCAAATGATGTTATATATGCTAATCTACGTATGTCTCCCCTTTGCCAGTGGCCTGGGTTCTGAGTGTTCCACCGGGGTGTTAATTGAAATATGCCTAAAACGGAACTCCGCCTGTGGTCATTTCTCCAAACCTATTTCCCTGCCTGTGTTCCTTCTCCTGGTAGAATCTACTCAATTCTACTACAGTTTTAAGTCTGTAGGCGGCAACCTTAAGAAGCCTTCTTATTAGTGTCCATATCATCTTAATTGTCCACTCAACATAAATTTCGATGTTTCTGTCCTAATTAAGAGTCATCAGCTTAATGGATCTTGATAATCACAAAGTCCTCTTTGCTGCTTTTTCATCTACATTGCTCTGTCATTCATCACTTCAACTTGGCCAATTACAATCTGATCTAAACTATTTTCCTGATCACTGCTGAAGAAAACAGAGACTGGATCACCAACAGCTACATCTATTTGAATGATGGGAAACTATCTTCACTGGCTCCTCATTTTTTTCCAAAACTCCTCCCAAATGTTCTTGCTGCTGTAAAGGTGCTGTCATCATGGGTTTCACAGACATCTGTCTAATAATAGCAAATGAATGAAAAAAACCTACTGGTTCAGAGGGAGATAAGACTATACATGCTTTTAGGTCATAATGAATAGAATTTCCCCTCCGCTAATTAGTTTATTTCATGGTATTATTCCAATGCTGGGCATAAATTCCTCTCCTTTGGAGATAATTTCTATACCTTGTAATCTTTGAAAGTAAGCTGATTTTTACACTTCAGTATGACATGTAGAGAATACATGTTACCTCTGCCACACTAACCCTGAGAAATTTAAAGGTCCCAATACGCATGTTTTACTATCATTGACTCATTTATCTGATACCATATAAATATTTGCATAAAACAATCCAGTTTTTTCAACCACACAGATACCATGAACAGGTACTAGCAACAGGTTTGGATGATTTATGAAGCATCACATACCCTCAGTGTCCAGATGACAAAGTCATAATCTCTTGTCTTTGCTTTGTGGATATTTGGCTTGTATTTCAGGTGATAAGTCCTTAGGTCTTACTTAAATGCAAGTCTTTGGTTTCATTTAGATACAACTATTAAATATGCCTTAATATCAAGCAATGAAAAGAAAAGCACATTTACCTAAAAGAAATGTTCTTAAATTTAAACTTATTTTGGCATTATTGTTTTAAAATATAGTGATAGTGTGCTGAATATTTAACCCCTTAAATATACAGAGAGAGAGAGGAGAGAGATATACATCACTAATAGCTTTTATGCTTTTAATAACAATGTTTTTTTAAGATTTTATTTACTTATTTATTTTGAGAGAGAGAAGAAGAAGGGGAGAGAACCATCACCCAGCTGGGTGAAAGAGAAACATCAACCAGCTGCACCCCCAAATGGGGACCTGGCCTGCAACCCAGGCACGTGCCCTGGCAGGGAACCCAGGCTGCGAGCCTTAGGTTTGCAGGCCTGTGCTCAATCCACTGAGCAACACCAGCCAGGATTAATAACAACGATTTTTTTTTCTTGAAAATAATGTGAGAAATGGTATAGGAAAAATCCTGTGTACCCCTAAAAATAAGGCAAGCAATCACAGATATAAAACCATAAATAAAAAGAGTCTCTTAGAGAAGTAATAAAAGTGTAAACAAGGGAAAGTTTTATGTAACAAAGTATTATGTTAATGTTTAGGAATATTATCTATCTCCTGCATTCTAAAGATAATTCTGGCTTTGGTCATAGTTTTCTTCTCTTTTGCATGGATATTTCTTCAAAGCTGTTGCACTTGGGCCTGGAAAAGAAAATGCAGTACAGAACTATTTAGAGAGGGGTGATAACTGAAGCAGGTGGTTAGGCTGATTAAGGAAAGCCTTCTGTAAAGTCTATGGAAAACAGGCTCTGTTATACAGATTTTATGCAATTATATGTTGAAGAAATGAATGATTTGAGGTTTGATTAGTCAAGATAAATTTTTCTATATGAGTTTTACAGATTTCTTCTGCCATTGTTCCTTACTTCCATCTCTCACCCTTCCCTTCCTTTGCCCACTTCTACCTTTCATACCTCCTGTCTCCTCCCGCTTCTTCCCCCTCTTCCTTCTTCCTCTCACTATTTCTCTGCCATCCTCTCTCTCCTCATTTTCCTTTTTTCCCCTATATGTCACAGTTTTTTATGAGAATTACTAATAATTTTACCTCCATTTATTTGCATGAAATATTGACCTATGGATTTTTCTCATACAACATAATACTGCTTATAACCACATAAACTATGTATACTTGTAAAGGTACTTTTCCTCTCACCAGGTAATAAAAATAAAGTAAAAAAATATTTAAGATTATAACAGTCTGTTTAAAAACAGAGGCATACAAAGAGAAGGTGCTGCTACCTATTTATTCTTTCATCCAGTTGCCCTCATGCAATATAAGGCAGCAAAAGAAATTTGGAAATTATTATAACAGAAACTAGTAAACTATGCTAAGATATTTTAAGATTATGTATTACTTAGCAAAGGTTAAATTATAAGTCACTATATCTGTGTTGTTAATATATAATTAACAAAAATATATAAGAATAAAATGTTACTTTTTATAACTTTGGAGAAGAGTGCTTAGAAAAGGAAATGACAATTTTATCCTTCAGATGTGTTTAATTTTATAATTAGCATGATTTGATATTCAAAAATTAAATGTATACTAATTATAATTCAAACATACAAATCAGTAACTGGTGACTTTACAAGTACCTTGAGTTTAATTAATCTGCACCTTTATAATTACTGGAGTGCTTTCCACATTCCCTTCGCTATTGTTCTCTTTAATGTTAAAAATAGATATTTAGAGTAAGACTACTTAAATTTTTTTCATATAAACCAGTGGTACTTTTTAGAAATAACTAAAGCTTAAATATAAAATTGGCTTGGAATATTTAAAAACTCAAAACCCGAGTTGATTGAACAACTGAAATTTTATTTCAAATGGAAAAGAAAGACTTAAATGAATGATTTTTAATTCCCTGATCTTAAAGAGAAAAGATATGCCCCAGGGCATTGTTCTTTCTTTTAAAGATTAGAGACTGCTTTATAATAGAGTCTTCCTCCTTAGTCTAGAAAAATCCTAAGATTTGACCTTTTTAATATGAGGATCATCTTAGAGTTCTGGCCATTTTGAAAACCCAATGGAGTGGTTAACTATGAAGAAAGTAATCATGTATGAATAATTTAAATGATCATATTAGTTTGAGTTGAATTATGTTCACAGATTTTAAATTACATAGGATTCTAATTGCATCTTGATTTTTCCCTTTCACATTATTATCAGGAACAAACTATTTATTAGAAATATTTCATAATTTATTCTATCTCTTTACAATAGGTATCTGATTAAGAAATATTTTGAATATGACATATTTCTAATCAGAATGCTTACATATGCTTTTCAGTTAACTTTAAATTACTTAAGCTTCTAATGGCACAATTAAATATAATTATATTTATAATTTCTAGAATTTCTATTTTTATGCTACACTAATTTCTCCTTTTGTCTATGAGAAAAGAATTCAATAGAGTAAAAATACTTTAGGGATATAGTAAGGGTATAGCAGGTGTATATACCTAAGTTACCAGCTGCAAAGAATAATAAAGGCAGAGTGTGGATAACTAGAGTTTTATTTAAAAAATAGAATTTTAAAATTATTTCATATCTGAAAAGCATGTTTTGTGCATCTACTGCTTTATAACAAACTATCCCAAACTTTACTGGTTTAGAATATTATCTTAGGTTGCCCATAATTGTATTAAGAAAAGTTTGTCTGGGTCCTGGCTGGTGTGGCTCAGTGGACTGAGTGCCGGCCTGTGAATCAAAGGGTTGCAGGTTCAATTCCCAGTCTGGGGCATAAGCCTGGGTTGTGGGCCAGGTCCCTGGTGGGGGACATGTGAGATGCAACCACACATTGATGGTTTTTCTCCCTTTCTTTCTCCTTCCCTTCTCCTCTCTAAAAATGAATAAACAAACTCTTTAAAAAAAAGAATAACTTGGCTGGGCCATTTGTTTCTGACTCATGTGCTGTGAATTGGAGTAACTGAAAACAGGGATTCAGGTCTAAAAGGGCTTTATTATGTGCACATCTGGTGCAGCAGTGGGGACAGCTGGAAGAGTAGCTTCTCAGTGGCCCTCTCACTCTCCTTGTAGCTCCAAGGTATCTCTACCTAGTCTCTCCAGCAGAGTAGTTGGACTTCTCATCTGGTGATCAGAGCTCCAAGTGACAGAAAGCAGAGTCTGCCCTTCCTCTTAAACGTTAGGGCTCAAATTGGTATATAATTACTTATGTCCTACTCTAAGGTCTAATGTCAAAGGCTAGTCCAAATTTAAAATTAAACAGACCCTAGCTTTCCCCAGGGAGAACTGTCAACAAATTTGTGTTGGCCTCTACTCAGCTATGATTCATACTGTTATCTGTTTCTTTTACCTCTTCATACCTATCCAATCTTAAAAAATGTACTTACATGTAAGTCCTTTCTGTATCTATAAGAGAATGTGTTTTTCTATTTAAATATATTAAGTAAATGTAGTGATCCTACCAATAATAATATCAGAGGAAAAAATGGCTATAACTAGAACCTGCATATGCTACCACTCTCTGAATATCTACTTTATATTTTCATTAGGAGATATTTAGATTGGTTTTCTTTAGTTTCTTGGACATTGGAAGCGAAACATTCTAATTAAGACCCTAATTCTTCCAAAATTTTCAGAATCATGGCACTACCTGGAGCCAGTCTGCCTTTCCCATGTCCCTGCTGTCTCCAATGCATCTGCCATTGTGTCACCCATGCACACCATGCATACATGCATATAGAGAGGTATGTTCTAACTAGTAAAGTAAAGGATATTGGTATTTGATAAGGATATCTTATTTAATAGCTACTTGGTATATGTTAACCCCTAATCCTCTCCCAGGAAGATCTATAAATAGATATTTTTATCCCTTTATTGAACATAAATTAATTGAGGTTTAGAAAGAATGAATAAATACTTCCGACATCTCATTTGTCATGGTCTTTATAGAACTTGAATCTGGGTCTGACTGACTTTAAGATCTCTAGTAACAATCAGGATACTTTCAACTGTGTTACAATAATAAATAATTCCTTGTTCCCTCAAAATCTGCTTTACATAACAGGAATGTCCTAAAACTCTAGGTGGAAATACAAGAAGAAACAGAGGTGCTGAGATCTTATATGGACATAGAAATTTGGGGAATTCTTATTAATGTGAACAATTTGTTCTAACTTACAATTTGGTGAAGACTAACAATATCAAGTTATTAGCATTAAATTTCCTACAGAATAAATATTCTTAACACAGTCACACAAAGGCACTGATCCATTCTAATAATATTTAATATTTTTTCTGTTTGAAATAATCATTTATGAGAGAATATCTCAAGAATCTAATATAAATTCATGTTTGCCCACAAAAAAAAAAAAAAAAACAGCAAGAATTCAACCTTCAAAATGTCAACTTTGGTCTTCATTAGTGTATTATGAAAAACTGTTTCTACTTGTTTCCCAGACTAAACTATTTACTAGTAGCTCAGCATTGCCAAGATTCTGTCCTTTATTTCAGATATAAAAAGAGAAAACAAAACACATCAGGGACAGAAATTTCTGCAGGTTATTCAGAGAAATAGTTTTCTATAACCCACTGGTGCCCAAGGCAGAATCCTTCGGATATACCCCAATTTTCCCTGTAGAAAGTCAGCATGCATCACTATATCTAACTCAGAGCAGAATTCCAAAGTCTGTATTCATCTGGGTTCCTACCCAAGAGATTACTGATGCTTGTATTCTAAACACTCTCTACTCTAAAGTGATCTCATCTGGAGACAACAGAGCCCGCTTATTTGAAAGGCCAAGTTATTGCAGATTTCTGGATCCCCATCTGTTGAAGACTCTTTGACTCTTCACACAACCATTAGCCTTGGCCCTTTCATAGCCCATCAACAGGTAAATGGATCAATAGTGAATGAATGTTGAGTGTGCGCAGAGATAGGCTTGAATAATTACACATATACAACAAAAATGGCATTTTACCATGCACAGAGTTTACAGAACCTTTAAAATTTCCCCTGGTCTTTTTCAGTATTAAACAATATAATATTCACATACTATGTCTTAGAAAATTATGTAACCACACTGCATCTCTGAGTCATCTAATTGATTTCAATATTTTCCTGACATGTAATATACTCTAATGAACATCCTTGCACAGAGGTTTTGTTTATTTGTTTTATAATGTCCTTAAGATAGGTTGTGAGTACTGATTTGGGGGGTCCAAAGTATATACATTTTGATACATATGTTGCTTGACAATCCTTCTGGACTGCAGAGATTAATATTTCTTTCCACCTCTTACACACATAATTGTCTACATAAAACAATAATAGTTTTTGAGACTGACAGTCTAATAGAGAAAAAAATACAGCAGTATTTTAATTTGCAGTTTGTATTCATTAGCAATTTCCAACTTATCTTATGCCTTTTGGCCATCTGTGTTTATTACCTTATGAGTTACCATGCCTATTTCAATTTTTCTACTGGGATACTCATATCTTTACTATAAATGCATCACAATTATTAATGTGAACCATATTAAGCCTTAACCATAATATATATTAAACTCTCTTACAACCCTCACCAGTCTGTGTCGGTGTTTTTCAATCATTTTTTAATTCAAATCTGCCAATATTTAACTCTGTGGTTTCTGACTTGGATGTCTAAGTAAGTTTTGAAGTGCTCGCCTCAGGACTACTCTGCCAAGTCTGGAGCTACAGAAGGATCTGGTGAAAATTGAGGAATGTCTTAAGCTGGGGGTGGAAGGAGTCACTTAAGAGGGAGATCACAACTCCAGGCACACTAGAAACCCTCACAGCCTGAGGAGAGAGCTCTGGGGTTATGGGCAAGGATAATAACTTGCTTATGGATTCATTGTCCATTCAGAAGGGGAATACATTCTATATTTTTCTCCAAAGCTCAGTATATATTTAAGCATTGAATTGGATCTTGACCTTTATTTGGTAGTTTAAATATGATACTTTATAATTCTATGGTCTGAAATATATCTTTATATAGCTAAAAAATTCACTCTATGCTTTTTACTTTAAGATTTTTATTAAGCAGCAAAAATCTATATGTGTAGAAATACGTTCTTGTAGACTCTGGCTTGTCTTTTCATTCTCTTAGGGATGTATTTTGATGAATTGGAGTTCTTAATTTGAAAAAAGTCCAACTTGTCATTTTTTTTCTGTTTTTTTTTTGCTTTTTGTGTTTTAAGAAACCCTTGCCTATCAAAAAGTCACAAAAATATTTTCCTGTGTCATCTTCTGGAAGTCATATTGTTTGACCTTGCACATTTTTATCTTCAGTCCACCTGGTGAGTAGTGTGACATTAGAGTGGCCCCAGTCTTGCCACTGACTTTGAAGGAACATAAAGAAACATTGTAGGTGGTGAACATTTGCTGTGTCTTCAGTGTGGTGGTCAGACGGTGCTGTGTGTTTCCAGAACTTAGCAACAGTACATTTGAAATGGTTTCCTTTATTGTAAAGAAATCAACTTCAACAAAGTTGATTAAAATAGCCCACTTGAGTTATATTTCTTCTTTTTTACTTGGCTATTCAAACATCCAAATTATTTATTTGAAACTTTGATTTGGAGTCCATTAGAAACATAGAAATAAATAGAGTCTTCTAAGTTTACTTAATCTTCACCACTCACTGTGAAACCTTCCCAATTAATCCAAATTAAATATTTCTTAATAAAAGCTTACTGTTGTCACATCACTTATTGTTTGCAATAAATTATTATTTGCTGATCAGTAAATACTACTGATCAATTATTAGGCTTTGAATTATAATCAATATAACAATTTCAGCCAAGTACTATTTGCTGATCAGTAGCACTTACTGATCAGCAAATACTAATTGGCTGAAATTGTTATATTGATTATAATTCAAAGCCTAATAATTTGTTTTCACATTATATAAATTTTTGTCTAAAGAATTTTATTTATGTTTAAACCAGCTATAAATATATAAAGATTAAAGTATATACAGTGAATTTCAGCAATTTTTTACTTGACTAAAATAAACAGTTTTGTAAGTCTCACCAGGGATATTTAGAATAGATTTACAGCATATATTTTTCTTGTTCTCAAGAAATGTAAAATGTTTTTATTTGGTTCATATATCACTGCATTATTAAAATGAAGTCATGTTCTGTCTAACTATACTTATCATAAGCTTTTTTGTGAAAGCACTTTTTTTTCTTTTCAGCAAAGATTTGGTTGGTGACGAAAGAGATAGTTGAGTCAATCATTTGATCTTTTAAAGGCATTATGTCACATCAGTAAATCTACTCAACAGCAACACTTTGTAGTACTAAGTAGTAGTATTGGCTTGACTAATTTTTCAAAATGTATGAATTTATCAATTAGATGAATAAAAAAGAAAGAGTAATCCAAAGTATTGGATGTCCCTTTAAGCCTTTCAGTTCCGAACTGTTTCCCAAGCCAAAGTCTGATTTACATATGGGTGAAATAAATTATCATTTAAATGATATACTCTTTTAAACACAGTGGACCTTCTTGGTCTTTAAGTCCCTCCATATTTGCATCTCAGGTCTCAGTAACCACCATAATCATTTGTCTCTGCTTTGGGCCTTGATTATTTCTTTCGCTTATTTTGTTTTTGAAATCTTGTAAGGTAGATTTCAGGGTAGTCATACTTGAAGCCACATTAGTTAGAATTTATGGGACATTAGCTGTTTGGGGATGAAAGGAGACCTGAAGTATATCTAAGACTTATGGGATACGGGAACCCAGAGAGAGCCCCTACAAAGTCCAAGTCCACAAAGCTATAATCCAACTTGTCTGACTTTAGGCCAGCCCTGGAGAGACTATCAGAAAAATTTATTTATACCTTTTTTTTTTTTTTGCTGGAACAAAACTTACAATTTATACATTACTCACTAAACTATTGGGAAAGTGTTCAGTTCACGTGGACAGTATTCCAAGGAGAATGAGCCAGCATTTGAAGCATTAAGAGTGTGGAGGCTGTCGCTGTGGCTATGCTTGGCTAAATAATTCCTTGACAACTTCCACAAATTAAACAAATGTTTATTAATCAGATATTATGTTCCAGACATTGGGATATCTGCCAGAGATCAAAAAGAAGAAAAAATAATGTTATAAACATGGTCCCTAGTTTCATGTAATTCACTTTACATAAAAATGTCTAGGTTTGTTTGTGTTGGTGAAAAATGGTTCAGCTTAAATTATTCTGAAGTGATCCATATTTCAATTATCTCAAAATGATGTGGCATTTGGTTAGAGGAATTGGGAAATGTTTTTGAAAGTTTGTAATAATTGTTAAGGAGAGTAATATTTGCTATATCCTGGGTTTTAAAAATGTTTTGTAATTTTGTGTGTTTTAAATATGCCTAGATTGCCTCTTTTGCCCACTTTACCCACTCTACAACCACAATTTTCTATCCCTTATTGCTCATAATTTGTAATTTATTTGGATTACTTCAACAATCCTTTAACAATGCATTTGTTTTTTTAGCATTTTATGTACAAGGTGCTTTCCAGACAGTGGAGATACAGATACAATAGGGATAAGAATGATCTGTATTTACTGAGTTTACATTTTGGTGTTTGTGTTATTATAAATAGCAAAGAGATAAAGAAAATATTTTCTTAGAATGTACTAAGTATTTTGAAAGGAATAAACATGGCAGCATGTAGAGAGCAGTAAAGATGAGTAGGCTGTTTCAGAGAGAGTGGTAACTTCCTTGAAGCTGAGATTTAAACTGAGATCTGAGTGGTGAGAGGGTGGAGAAGATACTCAGAGGTGGGGAGGAATAATGCAGTCAAAGGAAACTGAATGAATGGGTCCTGTCATCAAGAAAAGGTTTGGCTTGCCGGGATGGTTAAAAGAACCCCAAAACATGTCCTAGGATGAAATTTGTCTCTCTAATTTTGATCTCATGTGCATTAGGATATGATTCTCTGTGGGTCTTTAGCATTACTATTTATTTTTTAAAAAAGGGTGCCACACCAGCTGGCCTTTTATTCCAGACAGTCATTCCAAGGATGTTTATACACAATGGAATATAGATACAGTCAGTGCTTCATTCAAATAAGTTTTTCACTATACGTACACACAGCAAAATTCAGTTTGACATTTCATTTTGTCATCACCTATTGACTAAGACACAACAAGACACACCAGGTGATGAGCCAGATCTAGCTCAGGCTCTCTGATGCTGTCAGCACTCCACAGTGCCGGCTCCATCACTGCTGGTGATCATGCACCAAGTGCCAGAAGGATATTGTCAGCAACAGTATCCAAGATTTGCAAACTTTGTGTATCAATAACATCCAGATTAAACATTTAAAATAAAGAGAATCAAATATGAAGTGCACGGTAATTTTTCTGGAGGGTGTCAGCATCTTGTTATCAATGCTCTTATTTGAATCATGTTGGTATAAAGAATATTGATGGGGTTGGTTGGGTTCTGGGTGTACAATGGCAATAAAAGATATTTAAAACGAATAAATGGTTTAATCATCTCTCCAAGTTAATAAAGGGCTACAAATAAGAGGACTTAAATGTGCTTCTAATAGTTTTTTCTCAGGTTCAGGCTCTGTCTCCTCCTGGGTAGGTAAGTACTGTATATATTTTTATGGACACATATACACCCTTCTACACTGCAGTTCTTCATTCAATAAACCTTTACTGTGTGCCTTTTGTATTCCAGGCACAATCCCTACGTTCTGTGGCAGAAAAAATTAAATAGGCAAGATCATTGTCATCCAGAGGCCCACAGTTGAATCACTTCCTACTTTATTCCATAAGTTAATTAATTGAAACATGTGGCATTCAAATATCTTAATAAACCAGATTTTTAAATATAATTGAACTCATTATATAGCATATTTACTAATAGTTTGATATTTTAATATTATCTTTTCCCCTGCTTTGATGAATAATTGACAAATAAAGTTGTATATATTTAAGAGTTATAAAACAATGATTTGATATGTGTAAATATCATGAAATTATCACATTCAAGCTAATTTACACATCTATCACTTCACATGGTTACCATTTTTCTGTGTGATGAAAACTCAATTTTTATTCACTTGGTAAATTTCAAGTATATAAGACAGTATTGTTTTTAATATATTTTATTGATTATACTATTACTGTTGTTTCCATTTCCCCCTTTGCACCCCTCCACCCAGCGCCCCCATTCCCTCCTGCAATCCCCCCACTTAGTTCATGTCCAGTGGTCATGCATATAAATTCTTTGTCTTCTCCATTTCCTCTTTGCCTATTCTGTACCTACCAACTTGTACTTCCTAATCTCTGCAATTTTCCCCCCATCCTCCCCTTTCCCCCTCACAACTTGTAACCATCCAAATGATCTCCATAACTATGATTCTGTTTTTGTTCTGCTTGTTTGCTTAGTTTGTTTTTTAAATTGCTGATTGTTATGAAATTATTGCCATTGCAATGTTCATAGTTTTGATCTTTTTCTTAAATAAGTTCCCTTAACATTTCATATAATAATGGTCTGGTGATGATGAATTCCTTTAACTTGACCTTATCTGGGAAGCACTTTATCTGCCCTTCCATTCTAAATGATACCTTTGCTGGCTAGAGTAATCTTGGTTGAGGGTCCTTGCTTTTCATCACTTTGAATACTCCTTGCCAGTCCCTTCTTGCCTGTAAGGTTTCTTTTAAGAAGTCAGCAGACAGTCTTATGGGAATTCCTTTGTAGGTTATTTTTCTCTTGCTGTTTTTAAGATTTTTCTCCTCATCTTTAACCTTGGGTATTTTAATTATGATGTGTCTTGGGGTGGTCCTCTTTGTGTTCATCTTATTTGAGATTCTCTGTTTCCCAGACTTGTATGTCTATTTCCTTCACCAAATTAAGAAAATTTCCTTCCATTATTTTTCCAAATAAGTTTTCAATTTCTTACTCTCCCTCTTCTCCTTCTGGTACCCCTATGATTCAAATGTTAATATGTTTGAAGTTGTGCCAGAGGCTACTTATCCTATCCTCATTTTTCTGAATTCTTTTTTCTTCTTACTGTTCTGATTGAATTTTTTATCTTCCTTGTGTTCCAAATCATTGATTTGATTCTCGGCTTCATCTACTCCATTGTTGATTTCTTGTAAATTTTTCTTTATTTCATTTAGTGTAAACTTTATTTCTACCTGGGTCTTTTTTATGCTGTTGAAGTACCCAGTGAGTTCCCTGAGCATCCTAATAACCAGTGTTTTGAACTCTTCATTTGATAGATTGTTTATCTCCATTTCATTTAGTTGTTCTTCCAGAGTTTTGATCTGTTCTTTCATTTGGACCATATTTTTTTGTCTCCTAATTTTGGTAGCTTCTCAGTATTTGTTTCTATGTTCTAGGTAGAGCTGCTTTGTGTCCCTGACTTAGTAGTGAGGCCTAATGTGTAAAATCATGCCCATAAATTGGATGGGGTGGAGCCTTAGGTATCACCTGAGTGGGACCATTGGTATGACTCAGGTTGATGGAGTCTCAGACATAGTGCTGCCACTTGTGGCTCTGTGTGGGGGAGGGCTCAGAAAAGGGACAATGACTGCCCCCTGGCCTCCAGAATTTTGTCCAGGAGGGAGCTGTCCCAGCACTCACCCTGATGCCAAATACCTCAGTTTCTCCCCATATGCCACTGGTGCCCTTCAAGCTGTTGCCCTGGTACTAGAGCCCAGAGAGAGTGAATCTTCATTAAGCCCTAGTCTGTTGTGGACCATTTAAGAAGGACACCTGAAAATCCTGTAGTTTCTTCTACCATCCCAACCCCCACTGATTTTTACAGCCAGAAGTCATGGGGACTTATTTTCCTGGCACTGGAGCTCTGAGCTGGCAGTGTGTGGCAGGGGGCGGGGGGGGGCTGTTGCGTGGCTGGAATCCTTTGCTCTCAAGATATGCCCCCTGATTTTTACCCACCACACATGGGTGTAGCACTACCCATTTCACATCCCTTCCCCTCCTACCCTTCTGAATGAACATGAGTTCTTTAATTCCTTGCTTGGCAGACTTCCATACAGCTAGATTTTCTGACAATTCTGGATGGTAGTTGTTTTGTGGTTTAGTTATAATTTACGATGTGATTGTGTGCAGAGGTGAACCCTGCATCTTGACCAGACAATGCAGTGTTATTAACTACAGTCACCATGACCAACATTAGATTCTCAGAACTTAATTATCTTATAACTTTGTATCCTCTGACCAAATTCTCCCAATTTTTCCCCAACCCCCCCCCAATTTTTCCCAAATCCCAGACCCTGTCAACCTCCATTCTACTCTGTTTCTATGAGTACAGATATTTTAGATTTTACATGTAAGTAACACCACACAGTACTTGTCTTTTTTTGTCTGGCTTATTTCACTTTACATAATGCCCTCCAGTTTCATCCATGTTCTTACAAAGGGCAGGATTTCCTTCTCTTTTAATGACTGAATAATATTCATTGTTTGTAGATAGTACCTTTTCTTTATCTTAAAAAATTATAAGTGTAACATCTACTAGTATTTAGTATATCAGAAGGCAAATATATTGTGCTAAAGACTTTGCATGCAATATTTAGTTAGTCACAAACATTTATTCGTATCTACTCAATGTTAGGAACTAATGTAAGCTGGGCCTTCCCCTACATTTTCAAATTGAAAATCCAGAGCCTTAGTCAAATAAGTGGTGATAAACTCCAACTTCCACAACCAATTGTGATAGAAGGAAGTTCTATCTACTTCTACCTCTTCTACTTTCTTTAAAAAAACACATTGATAATTGAAATTGTGCATGAGAAACTATTGTTCTCAGCAAGCTATACTGTGAATGCTCTCTCTTTCCTACTCTATATCAATTGTTACAATTGATTTAACTGATTAAATCAAAAGTACATTTATTATTAAAATAGTTCTTCGAATGTAATTGTAAAGCATGTGTAAAACAATAAATTGAAGTGTCAGAAGATAAATATGAGCAACTCACCCCAATTTAGAGCCCAAGACAAGGTTGGAAATTGAGAAAACAAAAATTAGAAAATTAGTGGACAAACTCAGGCAGCACAACATTAAAGAAATCTTATTGAAGTGGCCCTTTCTGGGAGGGTGATGCAACTCTACCATGAGAGCTTAAAAGACACAATAGAGAAAATGACTAATTCCAATAACCAAATCAATACAACCTTTGGAAGTAAAAT
This sequence comes from Anoura caudifer, assembly GCA_004027475.1. NCBI lineage: Eukaryota > Metazoa > Chordata > Mammalia > Chiroptera > Phyllostomidae > Anoura > Anoura caudifer. The sequence goes on from PVKU01005037.1 coordinate 111,083, forward strand.
GGTATTCAATTGGCTTGTAGAACAATCTCACGAAATCAGTGGCCGTCTCCACTCCTCTCCTTGGCCTGCCCAGTGGGAACACAGAGCTGAGAGGGGAGCACAAAGGCCCAGTCAGTCTTCCTTTGGGCTACGGAACACTCATGCTGCCCTGAGGGGTAGATTTTTTTTCCTGTGGAATTGGGAACAGATCTGCCAATTGTTATATAGCCTTAAAAGCAGGCAAGGAAGGAGTGGAATCTCCCTCAGACTTCCTTCTTTTGCTTCCTTTCTTTAAAAAATAAATAGGCAAAGGATGATTTAAAATTAAAATAAAACAAACAAATAAAAACCCTCCCCTAACACCTTTCATACCATAATGTACAAGTTATGATATTTATGACTTGGATCCTAATGCCCCCTTAAAAAAATAATGACTTCAGCTTCCTGCTTTCTGTATAACCCATACAGGTCAACATGTGACATGCCCTCCTTCCCCTGACATTGTTGAGTGGCAGTTAATGCCCCAACAGTCCTCTGGCAGAAGCTAGTCTTTTTATTTCTCTGGTGTGAGTTAGGCACTGGTCCACAGAGCCCCCCAAATGCAAGGAGTACATAGCAAGCAAGCTGTTAGGGGTTCCCATTGGAAAACCTTTCCATAATTTGGGAGATAGAAGGTAGGACTCTCCTTCTAGTTAGTGCGAGTTGGTCACTAAGCTCTGGGAGAGATTTCCTGGAGAAGGTAGAATTTTTAGAATATATAAAATTCCTGTAAGTATTAAGATATGCATCATACAACTGGGAAACACTGATGCATGTTAGGTACAAAAATTCATAAATAAATGAAAATAGGCCATTATTCATACAAGAGAAAACAAAATGTTGAAAGAAAAAATAAAGCGACCCTTGTATGGTGCATGACTGAGCTCTGAATGCTTTCATTTGGTGATAATATGATAAACATGAATATTCATTTCATCAGAATCATGATATATTATTTCAAGAGGATGAGAGACCAAAAGTGTGCACGTGTGTGATAGGGCCCGGAAGATGAAGGCACTAAATTCTCATCTTCCACAGTGGGAAGCCAATAGATAAAGCCTATTAATAAAAAATCAGGAAATAGCAATATAAGCATGTTATTTAGAGAGATGGAGAGATCTTAAAAGAATCAGCTAATACATTTGAAAGTGATTCCATCTGTGCATCAGGAAATGGGCTGAGAAAAAAGCACAGGAACCATGTGACCCGTAAGCTACATGGATATATAAGTTGGATTAAAATAAAAGTAAACTGAAAAATACTGTGCTGTATATATCGAAATACAAGTGCATCTACGATTTTGAATCTTTCTGAATACATTTTATATTTATTTGACATTAAGTTCTCTTATGTGAGATATATAAGTTTTATACTCTAGTTGGGACTTTGAGAACACACAAAAAATACTTACTTTCCTATAAATGGGGAAAATATATGTTAAGGCTACTGAAGAAACAAAGTGGAATATTTACTGTAGACACTGTCACCATTTTCAATAACAGTAAATTTGGTCAGCAAGGAAAAGAATTTGATAATAAAGAGTTCAGAACTACATACATAATAAGCCCTTTATGAAATGTTCAAAAGAATATGCCCCAAAGGAAGGTGTCATGGAAGTTTTCTGTCCCGTTTCACAGTTAGCGTAATCACAGACGGCCCCGACAGGTGGCGCATGTGAGAGCTCCGTCCTGCAGGGTTTCCAAGCCGTCTGAGCAGCACTAACAGTGAAAAGAACACTCACCGTCGGTGACTTTAACAAGTTTGTTCTGTAAGGACTTGAAATATCTTTATTTTATTTTCGCACAAAAACTACCTTTGGATATTTTAATTTGTTATATATTAATAAATCAAAATTCCAGTATGTTGATATACTCAAGTGAGGATAGTGTTATATAACTTCATCACATTTATAACAGAGCCTGATTTACTAGGTCATGAAACTGTAAGTTTTGACTCCATGAGCACCAATTAACATTTTTAATGTATAGATATAAAAAAGCACTGCCAGATTCCTAGACACCAGAGGCCTCAATTTGTCCAGGACTGAGGTAGCCCTAAGAAAGAGAAACCACATGCAATGAATGGTTATTATTTGACCATTTAACCTAAACTTTCACTCAGCTTTCAGATTTCAACAATTAGATTGGACAGTAAGGCAGGTTGAGGGGAAAAAAGAAGCCAACTAAGAAATTTTGGCAATAGAATGAGAAAATATACCCAAAAGCCTAGAGCAGAGCATGCCTAGATCCATCAGGGGATTCCATGCCCACCTTAACTCATCATCAGCCTGGGAGAAAGCACATACACAAATGGTACTCTCATATGATCTCTCACTTTGACCCCTATGATCAGCTTTGTCAAAGCTTTCCTTTCAGGTTCTAGGTCTGTGATCCACAAACTGAGCAACAGGCTTAGTAGATCTCCTTCTAGGAGTGTAGAGGTAGGAGTGGGAAGGGCAACTCCCAAGTATGGAGGGTATCCAATTCAACCACTTTCCCCCCTGATCTGCAACATCCTTCTCTTGAAGTAATTAGCAACATTCTTTCCCTTGTTATCTGTAAAAGGTAATCCCCTGCAGTGAACCTGTGCATAGTAAATGAGGACTACCCTCCATGTAATGTACCCAGAGAAGCAATAAAACCTGTCCATGCAGGGACTGGGGCCTCTGGCCCTCTCATCCTCTCTCTGTCTCTCAGAGAGTGACCATACCATCCCTTTTTCTCCACAGGACTTCCATTGTCCGTGTGTATTTGTTCACGAGCAGCCACAACACACACAGATCCTGCCAGCCAGGATCCGCCACACTTCATAGTCTATTACATTCTTCAAACTATTCGATATACACAATGAGAATGTTGCAGCAAACTATTTCCCAGAAGAGTTAAGCTTTGCATTGATAACATTTGCAATGGATAGTCATCAATCTAAGCCAAGTCCTTTTGCTCCCCTTCAATTCTTTCATTTGTTTTTAGTCTATGCCTCATTTATTCTATTCCAGAGCTATTCTACAACTTCACTGTCTACTCAAACCTCCTTCTCAAAATTAATCACCTAACTCACTTGACTTACAGGGCACTGTGCTATTTATTTTAGTTTCATATTTCTTCACAGACTCACACCATTTATAAGTGGAGAAAGATTTCAAGCTCTTTGTAAATTCAAATTTGTGGCTAGAAAGATACAAGAATATGCTCTTTCTCTAAAGGAAACCCAGGACACTATTTTAAAAGGAAAAATAAAAATATCAGAAGAATAAAAGATATTTTTATTAGAAAGCAACCTTTACAAAATTTACAGGAAAAAAATAGCATGATTAAAAATGTGTCTAGGAGACAAAGTAATAGAAACTTCCAAATTGAAGGGGGAAACACAGAAAATGAGGCTATATTTAAGAAACACAGAAGATAGTTACAGAAATTCCACATGGGCCTACTATGAGATACAGAAGTCACTCCCCTCAATAGCCTCAATAACAAACAGAAAATATACACAGAAAGAAGAAAGTAGGGATTTAAAATTAAATGTTCTTGTCAAAAAATATGATATTTTAAAAAGGATGATGATAATGAAGATGATGAAGATGATGTGGTTGTTGAAGATGAAGATGAAATGCTGATGATGAATTTCATAGAAGCAGTTGTTAAGGAAGTCTCACAAAATATAGAGCCGAAAAATGACAAGAGAAGAAATAAGCAAAATTTGGCTTCAGGGAAGGCCTTTGAGATAATATTACACTGTTACATGTTTTTGGTTCCTTAGCTAGGGTGTCTTTAATAAACTGAAAAATATACAAGAATTTAATGATATCAAATTTTGTAAAATGTACACATTCCAAAGAGAAACTATAAATAGGCAGCTTTTTAATCAACAGAAAGAATGTATATTATCAGTCTTAATATAGCCTGTATAAACAAGACAAATAAACAGATAAAGAAACTAAAACATAACAAGGTTGGGAAATAAGACATGTACAGAATAGGGGAAAAAACAAAGGCAGTGGGAGGTCAGGAAAGCTCCCGACTCCCCAAATACTGCCCACCTGTTTACAGTTTGGGATGTGGTCCTATAAAAAAAAAAAAAACAACTATAAAACAAACACACAATGGGGATAAAAAAGAAGCTCACTCCAGTGTAGAGTTTCTTGAATTCAAATTGACCCTTGAACAACACAGGTTAGAACTGCACCGGTCCACTCAGATGTGAGTGTTTTCTATAAATACTGCAACTGTATTTTCTCTTTCCTTATACACTGTAAGTGATTTCCTCAGTAACATTTTCTTTTCTCTAGCTTACTCTATTATAAGAATACATTATAGTATAATACATATAACATACAAAATATGCATCATTCCATAGTTTATGTTATCAGTAAGGCTTCCAGTCAACAGCAGGTTATCAGCAGTTAAGTGTTCAGAAAGTCAAAAGTTATATGTGGTTTTCCACTGCACAGGGGCTCGGTGTCCCCACCCCCATGTTGTTCAAGAGGCAACTATATTTTCTGCCAATTATTTCCACCTATATTTATTATTTAACACCACTAATACAAATAATATAAACTAAAAATATAGAATGTCCGGGAAAAATTTTATATCAGAAGTCAGAGGTAATTACACATTACTAATTATATCTGTATGAGAAGGGAAAAAATGGTGATTGATAGCCTAAAAATTAGTAAATGTTTTTCTTTCTGATCTTCAATATATCAACCAAATTAATTTCTTTCCTGAACATTATTTTTAACATTATCAAATGCTTTGGGATGACTAGAATCCATTACATCTTTTTAGTTCATATTTAGGATTTCTTATTATCAATAAATTATTATTGTCTTGGAAGTGAGAATACCTAAATTCTAGTCTATTTTTTTCCAATAAATTCACTGTGTAGGTTAAGTAGATGCTCAAACTCTATGAACCATCATTGTTTCATCTTAATCAAGATGATTATAATATACTGCCATATAATTCCATTTTGAATACTTGATATATTATTGCAGATACTGTGATACATCATATATATATATTCCTAAGTCCTTACAACAAGCAACATTACCCCCACTTTTACCCCCTTCCCCCCACTTTACCCCATTTTTTAGAGAACAAAACTGAGCCCAGGAGATGTTAAGCAATCTGCACAAAGCCATACACACATGTATTGCTAATTGATATCCCAGTGTGCTCCCTCTGCAATGCAGTACAGCAAACAGAGGGCTGTGATAGAACAGCTGATATCGTGCACAGAAGAGCTGACAGCATGAGTAATTAGACATGTTGATCGGTCACAAAAGATAATTTGAGGAGTGTTAGAACAGATCTCCTCCCATTAACCATTGCTTTCTATTTTTCTTGTGTCAACATTATGGATGCATTATTTCAGTATTCCAGGCATTATTAAAATGGGGACTGAAATATGACAGCATGGTGTGAAGTTAGATGTCTAGCTGATAACAGATCCCATTGTGAATATGACACAGAATCAGTATGAACAAAAATGTGAGGAAAAATTTAGAAAATACCCCAAAACAAATCCAATCTAGTTTACAGATTTTCAACACTTGGCTGATAGGAGACAATTGCAGTTACTCTTTTTTAATATTTGAAAAAGCAAATCTGTAATTCCAGGTAGAAAGAAGTCTAAAGACTTCAAAGCACTTTCAGACTAAATATAATTGTTTAGGACTTTTGGTAGATAAAGTTATAGAAACTCATATGGCTTCCAATAATTATGTAAGGGGGGAAAGTTAGCAATTAAGAAATTAAAAAGCTTAGAGGCTGTTACTTGTATTCCAGAAAAATTTCCAAAAGGCAGCTATTCAGCTACTAGAGATGTTTCCTCCTTTTCAAACAAAGGGGCCTCAAGGAAATGGGTAGCAAAAAGAACAAAACACACAGCTTCTACTGAGCTCAACTCATCTTCACACTCCATGCAGCAAGCCCCTCACAGAGTGAGTCTGTGTCTGGAGATGAGAGGTCAGAAAGGAAACTTGACTTTGTCCTGAGATTGAAGTGTATCAAAAGGTCATTAGTATTCTTGTCATTAAAGATTAGTCATCTTATATTCCTTGAACTTCTTCCACAAAGGACCAAAGGTAGTAGAGTTCTTAAGGAGTTAGAAGCACTTCTTCCTGGAAACATATTAATCAATAATAAAATTTTGAATTCATAATACTAACTAACTTGGCCCGAGTTTTTCTATTTCAAGCACTATGATACTTGCTTTGCAAAAGCCTATCTTATCTAACACTCTCAACAGCCTTATAAGGTGGTGACTGCTTTTTACAAATGAAGAAACTGAGAATTAAGAGAAAGCACGTGACTGGTTGAAACAATGAAGATATTAAGCAGTGGATGATGATTTGAAATTGGCTCTGAGTTCAAAACTTCAATCTTAATTATTAAATCAACAAGCATTTTGAGTTTACTGATGATTGTTATTTTGATGAGGCTTGTCATATTTTCTACATAGCATTTGTAGACAAATATCTTTCTCAATAAATATTTATGGATAAAGTAGAAATCAATATACATAGTATCTAGAAATAAATATATGTATATATTTTCTAGAAATGAATAAAATAGCACTGCATTGGCATAATTTAAAAGATAATACAAGGAATTCTGTACCTGAATTTCATCATGGTGAAAGAAAAAAAAAAAAAAAACTTCGAGGTGAAAATCTCCTTGAATATACAATCTTAAATGTGCCATTTACTGAATGATACTATGATGAGAAAATTCACCCTGTTTGCTGCTTACTAAAAGCATTTATTAGGCCAAGATGGCTGCTAACATGCTCCTAAAATATTCTTCTTTTAAAACTACAAAGCACAAGAAAACAGCTAAATTGAATGGTTCATAAAATTCCATACATACATCTCAAAAAACAGATTTACTGTGTGTGCAATTGTCTGAAAATGCAAGCTCAGAGAACAGCCCAGGTGGAAAGTTGATCAGTGTAGCTAATGTGGTAAGCCCTATTAATAAAGGATTCAAAGCAAAAGGCCCAAACAGTTGGTTGATGATGCAGGCAGGCAACTCATTATGCCTGGGAGAGTGAAAGTAGAGTGGTGCGAGCTCACCTCCAAGCAGGAAGAAGTAGACAGCTGCTACAGTGCAGTTGCAAGCGCACTGAACTGCAGTTGAGAAGGCTGCATCAACCTGGACAAGTCTCCCGCCTCTCTGGTCCTTAGGTTCTTCCTTTGTGCAGTGAAAGCAACAAGACTCCTTTTGAGCTTATAGATTTTCTGGAGAATATGGTAGAAAACAATGTACATACCCATATACATATGATATTTTATATAAACTCTGGGGTATCCCAGGCCCTTGGTGCTAAATTAAATGATCTTTATAGTCTTTCTTAGCTCTCCCATCCTTTCATTTTTCTCTAACATAAAAGAAGATATTTTTCCCAGGATAAGAAAGATTTGACCTGTTTCTCATGACTATTTCCAGAGTGCTCTCTCATTCTTTCATTTTTTCTCTTTCTAACATAAAAGGAGATATTTTTCGCAAAATAACTAAGATCTAACCTGTTTCTTATGACTGTTTCCATATATGTATTTGCATGTGGTTTTGCATGTGAATAAGCTTGTTTTAAGCACTGTCTTTTTCAACTAAAGTCCAGGTTATTGTAATTTTACTTTCAATAGCACTCTATAGTAAACTCATGTTTCTCAGGGACTCTATTTTGTCTTTCAGGAGAGTTCAAAGTGACTGTATCTCTGTCTGCAGTCACTTTGGCTGTATGAAGCAGGCTCCGTGCTCGCTGAACAATCCAAGTGCAACTTAGTCATTGATTGGAGAAAATGACAATGACAGAGCAGCTGATATGGATCCTCTGCTGATCCCAGGGTAAAGTGGCTCTGCCCCTCTACTCCTGGAACGCCTAGAGTCACATCACAGCACTCTGGTCTGCCTGCAAGATCAGATGTTAGAGTGGCTGGAGAGTGACAGAGACAGAGACAGAGACAGAGGGAAAGGGATGTGTCCTGTGCTTTAGAGGTCCTCACTCAGGTCCTGCTCCTTCCATGTCCCTCTCTGGAGGCAAAATGTTCATGGGCTAGCCTGTATCTTAAACTACTTTTCTAGACCATTCTCCAGATATCCAGAACCCAAATGTTCGTGCCCAACTGAAGCTATATCCAGGGTCTGCTTGGGCCTTTTCTTGAGGATGGCCAAGAAGTGGCTATTTCCTGGGATTGTGGCTGGAGACTGAGCAGAGGCTTCGGTGTTCACCAGTGTAAGGTTACTGCAGTGCAGAACAGCAGGCTGGACAGTGAGGTCTGGTCAGCACATTTCCATTTTTAAGAAAACCACTGAGATGTCTGAGCATTATTAATGTGAACCCGGCCACCCACATGGTTGAAAGGTAGTTCTGTGAAGGTTAGCATATAGTTTTAAGTTAGTTTGTTTGCTTGACATACAACTTTTCAATATTTAGAACTAGCACTGTGATGCTGCAAATGAGTTTACCCATTCTCTTCCTCTAGGATTATCACTTTATAACCAACTCAAAGACCAAATCGCCTCATCTAAGACTCTTCAGGAGTGACATAGTCTGTTACGCAATCTACTGTTTTCCACACCTATTATGTAGTATACACTCTACGCCATCTCTCCTACTAACACATCCTGGTTGCAAATGAATTTAGTTTTGAATATTATTGTTATTATATGGGTTTACAAGGCCACATTTAGAAGTAAGGACTAGAAATAGTCATAAACCAAAATTTTGTGGATGCCCTTGGAAAAATAAGGCTAAAGAGATACAATATGGTTTGAAAAATAGAACAAAATATAATATTCCCAGATATTGTTTCATTTGTTAATCACTCATTATTTTTTCAAAATTTTCACATAATAAAAATGTTTTGGGCAAAGTATGATCTTGTGATCACTTACAGCTAACCTATAACTTGGGGACCTAAAATTCTATAGGGTAAAGATTCAAAATTGAGAAAATGTAGATAGATGTCAAATGCATCACTCCCCAAGAAAAATAATTACCCTTTTCTTGTATATGAGGATCCAGGTTGTTATTTATAATGTTAGTCTTCAAGAAAAGACTTCAGTACCTAGTCTTCCTAGATTGAGAACATGTTGACAACATTATCAGGGAAAGTGGGAGTGTCGCAAAATTAACTCAGCTGTCATGCTTTGCTGCTTACCTTCCTTTCCATCAAAACCATAAAAATTATACAGCAGAACACCAAAGAAATGGTTTAATATGAGATACGTTAGTAGAAAGGTGGTATAAATGAAAACATAATGCATGTTTTTTATTACACTAGGAAAAAATACTTTACATTTTCAGAATGGCTCTCAGGTAGAAACACAGTTGAAAAAAATTTTTTCTAAATGCAAAAGCATGATGACATCATTGACAAAATCACTATGACTTCTATTATTAGGTCAATAGCAAAGGAAGGGGATGAGAGGTATAGACTTATCTCCTAAAATTCAGAAATTATTATTGAAAAACAAATTTAAAATATGACAGCACAACGCTCTCTCACTGATTTTCGGAACAGGGTCTGTCAATACAGGGTGGGCAAAAGTAGGTTTACAGTTGTAAGTAAGCAAAACACAGGGTTTATTCTTGTATTATTATTTGTTAATGATTGTGTCATTTTCCATAAGAGCAAGTGTAAACCTGCTTTTGCTCCACTCTATAATGTGACAAAATTTTCCAACGGAGATAAACAGAGGAAATATCTGAAGGTTTGTATTGGTTGCATTGAGAGTATTTAAGTGAATATATGTGGGGGCAAATATCTTGGCAAAGTACAAAATTTGAAGGGTGATCATACATCCAAGATCCAGCACTGAAGAGAGATGGAGCAACTACAGTCATCCCTCAGTCTGAGCAGTGACCTGGGGTCAAGTTACCCCTGGGGAATTCCAACTTACAAGGTCCGAGTGACCACCTGACAAGATTATTGCATACGTGAGTTTATACTGGTGGGAAATTAAACTAAATGACACTTACAGATCATTTTTGAATGGAAACATTTCATGTAATTAAGGTTAATTTCTTTATATGCTTGAAATGTCACATACACAGGAAAATCCAATGTGATTCAAAGCTATATATTCTCAATGTTAGTAAAAGGCTTTATATTAGTTATTTATTACCATAATAATGCTATGTAACATTTAAAAAAAACCAGTGGCTTACAACAACAAATACTTAATTGGCTCACATCTTTGTGAGGTTCCTGGACTCAACCAATCTCAGGCAGCTTGTTTCCATGCCAGTCTGGAAGTCACCTGTCTGGCAACTGAGCTACGATGGCTGCAGCGGCGGGCAAGTTGGCTCTGCTGCACTAGAACGTGCTCTAACTGACTCTAGAAGGGAGTCCAGGCATGTTTTCCACATGCTAGCAGGCTTATGATTATGGCCACAACAGAAGATAAGAGTACATCTAGAAATATGCAAATGATTTCCCAAGCCAATTCTTCCGCCACACCTGTAAACATCTGACGGCCCAAATCAAAGCACATGGCTGGCATCACTGTCAGAGTGAAATGCCACAAGAATCTTATATGGCAATGAGTTTTGAAAAAGGAAGTTGAAGAATATAATCTACCACACACTTAAAATGTTAAAAGGATTAATATTAATATTAATATACCATGAAACACGTTAAGAAAATATTTGCACTTTTTCTGATACATTTTAATTTTTTTCTTAAATAGAGTTAAGTTTAAATGACACATTTTAATTGTAAAAAATGAAAACCACATAGAATTGTTAATGATTTTTATAGTCTAAATTTAAGTAAATCATTAGGCATACTTTATATTCAGATAAGTAGATATATATGTGTGTACACACACATATATATACATATACAGCATATAACTACTAAACAGCTACTTGACTAGCTAGAGTCCAAGAAATAACAATACCAAATGCTTGACACTAAATTCATTCAGATACCCCTCCCTCAAGGAGATGGAACTCACTGCCCACCTCTTGAGGGTGCAGTATGCTTAGCGACTTACTTCCACAGAATAGAGCATAGTAAGGATGAGGGAAAAAATACTTGACAATTAAGAACCTGGAAAACATTCCATGACCCAGTGATCATGTTACTGTCACCAGTGATGTCACGTTGGTACCCTGTGCCTTTGGTAAAATATGATGAAGATGACACTTCACTGCTGGGGACTTCCTCCCCAAAGCTACAACTCCTGTCTAATCATGATAAACAGGAAACAGACAGAACCAAATTAAGTGACATTCTACAAAATAACTTCAGGTAATCTTGAAAGCTGTCGAAGTTACCAGAAACAAAGCAAGTCTGAGAAACTGTCATAGCCAATAGAAGCCTGGGAGACATGACCACCAAATGCCCTGTGGTGCCCTCGATGAAATCCTGTAGCATGGAAAGGGCATTAGAGGAAAACTAATGAGATCAAGTGAAGTATGGACTTTAGTTGATGGTAGTGTACCATATATAAATTATATATTACTGGTAAAGTATATATGGACTGGTGTTATGATAAGAATGATAACATCTATCTTTTCTATTACTCATGGTTATTTACATGTATTTTAATAAACAGCTACAGAATTTTAAAGCAAGTAAATAAAAATAAAATGACAAAATATCCTAAATACCACTTGCCATTATTATGTGTAATCTTATTTGTTAACTAAGTTTAGTAACAGGATACTGAGGCATTATTTCAGGGAGAAACACATTGTCATTAAATGAGTTTTTAAATATACTATATGTAGGAAAATATATTAACATGTTAATATTATTTTAAATGATTCTGTCCCAAACCAAAATAATGTACTCCTTATCTTGTTTATAGTATATTTATTTTTACCAATATTTAGCTTTTCACATGTTAATCTTTCTTCTCCAAAATCAAACAAAAACCTGTATTAGCAGGCATCATATCAGGTTTTTTATTTTAATAACTCCGCAGCACCTTGCAGCATGAACTTCCACAGTTTTTGCTTGCTTTGTTTTATGGTTTGTGTTTCTACATTAAATTTATCTGTATGCATCACTATTGACATCATATATTCTGTGATATTCTGAGATTCAGTAAAAATATTATGCTTTTTGAAAAGATCTAATTTTTCTTGACTATCTAGAATTTACAAAAAAGGGTCATTTTTCTTTTTTATGAGAGCATTTATTGATAATAATATCAGTTTTATAATTATTATGTTTAAAAATATTTGACTACAGAAGCAAAATCTTATCTTTTTACATAGCATTATTATGACTAATGCACTTGTCAATGCCCTTAGTATTTGCTCATTGAGTTCTCCCCACCAGCTAGGCCTTTACGATGATTGTTTAAAGGTTATTTACTTATATCTAAATTCCTGTACATAGACTGCAAGCTGAAATGTTCTTATATTCAGATAAAAATATTATGTTTCTTATATTTTATTTTTATTATTTATTTCAACATAAGATCAATCTTTACATAATTGGTCCTGTGCCTTTACATTCTAACAGATAAAAATTATTAAAGAAATAAAAATAATACATTCTTTTAAATGTAGCTGCAATAAAAAAAAACTTTATGTGCAAGAAACTAGTCAATATTTCATTTAGTTCACAAGGTGATAATAATTGGGTTATGTAAACTGTCTTGCAAGGTTACTTCAGAATGATACTCGAACAGTTTCACCAAAATCAAATCATTACAAAGGAATCCTTGGTCTCAGATAGAAAGCTATATTCGTATTCAAAAGTCTGCATACACCTTTAACTCTTAAATTTCATGGCCAAGTAACATGTTTGCACATTAAAACATGATTATTTACTTAATAAATGCTATCTGAGCAGCACAAAAGAAATTATCTCCTAAAGACTTAGTTTTTATAAACATTATTAAATAGAAGTCAAAGGCTAAAGCATAACAATCATTAACCTGGAAGGATATGTCAGACCTTTCAGACTTTAGTATGATGTGGGATTCTGTCTCTCTGTCTTTCTCTCTCTCTGTCTGTCTCTCTCTGAAGTCACATGGACTGTACTAGACAAATCATTTTCCAGACCAAGCTATAAAGCTGCCCTTTTAGGAGAAGTCAATCAGCATAGAAATTGAATAATGTATGCAATATCACTTTGAAGTTTGGGTTGGGTGCTAAGTTTTCTAATAAAGCCTGACTTTATGATTGTTATGGGGCATCCTGAATGCCATCGAATAACAGAGCTCTCAAGGATGAGACTGGACCTCTTGAAGCAAGCAGCAGGGCCCTTCAGTGACCATTAATTTAGCCAAAACATTTGGCTGCCTGTCAAGAATAAACTAATCATACTTCTTAGTTTTCCTGTGCCTCAAATTCCAATAACAGAAATCATTCTCTGTGCCTTATATTGAGAATAAAAGTATATAATGTGAGTTTATTACCATGAAGACAGATTTTTTGATAGTCATAGAAGAGAGGTAATTTGATTCCATTATACTATACATTTCTTCTTTCTTTCTTCTGTATTATTTTTTTGAAAGAGAATTGTATTCCTGACTTTATTGTTGTTGTTGATTTTGCATCCTAATAATTTTAGGATGTAAAAAGCAAATAAAAGGCTAAACTTTCCAAAACCTTGTAAAGCAAAATAATATATGCAGTTCCTTCAGTAAAAGAACAAAGGAAAAAGTTAAAGGAAATAACTTGGTCTGATTCATTTATGAAGTATGGACATTTAATACCTGACTATTATCCCACTACTTATTCAGAACATCTCCTGACACTCTGTACTTCAGAAATGAAAAAACAAAATTACTTCATCAAAGTAAAAATTACTATTTTTTACTTTCTTTTGTACTTTCTCCCACTCCATTCCCCTGAAATAAGTTACTGTTTTGGATATTTTCTATTTCCAAATAGTAGTGCATTTTTAAAAAATAAAGTAATAGTAAACCCCTGCTAACATTTCTAGTCAGCCTGGGAACTCAAAATTAAATTAAATTCTGCACATTGCCACTATAAAATTTACCATCAGAACTTTAAAAACCTGCTGATGGTGCACAAAGGAAAATAAAAGCCATCTGTGGGGTGGGGAAATAAATTATGGTAGCTCTCTGCAATGGGCAGGCACAATCCCCAAGCAATAGTCTTGAATCTATAAAGGACTTAATGTATGAAACCAGGACACATATAAATTCAAGACAAGAGGTCATATGCTCTTTATATAGTTTTCCATACTCCTTTGTTAATTTCACATTCTTTAACCTATTGAGTTTTTATTAAGACAAAAAATGTATATTTGGATTATAACATAAGTACAGACATGTTCTGCAGAGGATAAGCTAATTATTAACATTTCACTTCTCTGTTTTCACACTGATATTGATCAAATATATAATACATTATACATCTAAATTCAATAATAGTCATTGAAAATATTTTAAAACACACTCAAAAGGAAGTCTAACATAGCTATTTAGGATTAGTAATGTTCATGAAATTCAATTTTCCATGCTATTCTTTGGTAAAATGCAAAATATAGTAGCAATTTATAGAAAAAATGCATATAAGACAAAAATAAAAGTTTTATTTTAAAGGTAATTGGAGAGGGACAAAAAGAGAGGGAAAACAGGAAATAAGAACTCAAATCAGTCTTCGTAACACATTTTAAGGTATAGAATCTCTGTGTGAAATTTGATGGTTGAAATTAAAGGTTAGTGATTATTTACTATTTCCAAATACAGTGTGCCTTCCAAAAAGATTCTTTAAATACTTGCTTAGGCATTTAGATGTGTTATACACCAACCAAAACTGAAAGAAAAAAAAGATGACTTTCAATCATTAATCCATCCACCCATGTATATATCCATTTGTTGCTTGTCAAACTTCCATTGTTTCAGAATGCTTTCAGAGTAGAAAGATAATTATTCTGTTTGTTTTTTTTTATAAAAGCTATAAGCTGATTTTAGTTGTCATTTCTCTGCCATGTAGAGAATACTCCGATAAACACAACTGCGCCGAGAAGTGGAGCGTGACATAACGTCAGATCAATAAGACTGTGAGTCCCATGCTCATGGAGTTATGAGCAATTGTATCCCTTGAAAATAAAAGACTGAGTAATTTATGACCTTGAGCAAGTTGCTTACTTTCTCTGTGCCTCAGTTTCCTTTTACTGTAAAACAGGGTTAGTTGTAATATCTGCCCTTAGGGTCACTGTGCGGGTTAAATGGTATACCTACAAAATCCCTAAGGGAGAGTTTGGCATGTGTCACGTGTTCAATAATTTTTAGCCATGTTTTATTACCTTAAATCTTATTTATGGTTTAGACAATCAGTCACTCCTCATAGACACAATCACAATGGCCTCAAGGGAAAAAATTCAATTACTTTCAGATGTGTAAACTATTAACAAGTCAAGTTTCCTGATACACAGGGAGGGTATCTTGCCATGCACAGGGCAAAATACACAGGGTATTTTGTCATATCCTCTACTTGTTTAAGCCCACTGAAGAAAGACCAGCAGGGACACACTGGAAGCAAGGCGAAGTTAGTTTTGTTAGCTTGTTTCAGCAAAATAGAAAGCTGCACAGCAGAACCATGTGCTTCTCTAAAGGGGAAAGGTAAGAAAGTAAACAGCTCTAGAACGTAAGATCCCATGCTAAATTACTGCTAGATTGGTGGGCTGAGGTCTTATCAGTAAAAGTGTGAATTATGAAGGGTTTGTATTTGGTGTGCCTCCCATGGTCTGGTTTGGTAAAGTTAATCCACTTCGTGATTCTTCATATATCTTTCACAAGTTGTGATTTATGTTCAATTCTACATTCCACCATCATAGCCTATTTGCTGGCAGAGCCATTTTTCACAACATCAGCAATCAGTGTGGAGACTTCCAGTAGTTCTGGTGAGACATAAATGTAGATTATAGAAGGGTGTTGTAAGCGGAAAGGGAAATAAATGAATGAACTTGAGGAATATTTATGAGGCAGAACTATTACTATCGAGTTTGGGATTGATGAGATACCAGGGGTAATGGAAAAAAGTATCAGGGATGCCTGCTAGATGTCTACACCTACAAAAGTTTTTGGCAAATGTACATCTGCACATAGAGAGCAAGATACACATCTACTACAACAGGTACAATGCTACCAGCATTCAACCAGAATGTTTATTAAAATGAATGTAAAATTCAAATGATTGTATAAATTATGACATACTCCATAAAACATCTTTTATGTCACTAAGATAAAAAAAATTTGGAGCATAGAAATTAACTAAGAAAAACAATAACGATGAATTATTCTTTTTACCCTTTCAGTTGAGAAACTGCATTCATTTTACTACAGTCTTAGATTTTCAGAGTAACATTTTATTTTGTCTTTGATGCTATTGTCTGAGCACAAATGAGTTCTTTTAACATTTAATTCCATTTAAATTAATTATTTCAGTGACAGATTTTAATCTCAAAGTTTTATTTATGTAAAAGTGATTCCTCTTCACTGAATAGCATTCCTGCCTCTAACTCATCCCTGATACCTGTGCATTCACACATGAGAGAACACTTTTAAATAATGCTCAGTGTCTGACCTGTGTTCCTAAATTTACATGTGCACAGAGCAGTAGTCCCTTGATGTAAGCATTAGGGAAGAAGTGGAAAAGCATTAAATGAAGTTTGAAATCAGAGTTCTATCAGAAGGAGGTCAATCTAAAATATAAAAAAATAATAATTATAATTATGTAATGGCATTGGTTTATAAGCTGCTTGAAGGTCCCTGCTGGTATGTAGCTTATGTGACATCTGCCTCCCAGGGACAGCTCAGACTATGCCGGTGCTTCCCTTATCAGATCAAGTAATTAAAGAAACAATGCAGGCTTTAGGACACAAGCTAGAAAGGCAAAAAAAGTCAGATTCCTTTCCCAAGGTACTAGAAAACCATCCGTTACAAGGAGCTGATCACCTTTTCTAATGAGCCCAGCTGGACTATTCAGCTCCAGTTGAACTATTTATCCTTTGGCTTGACTGTCATTATGAATAATCATCTTTTTCCTTTTAAAATGTTACTTTCTACTGCCCATGGTAAAGTTAAAGTCTCCTCCTCAGTGCTCCCTTGACACCAGGTGGTAGGCATTCCCTATGTGCTTTTACCCACACAAGCAGTTGTCACTTAGTATCAACCATCCATAGAAAAACCTGTACACAAAATTGTTACACCCAAACACTGGAAACAACCCAAGTGTCCTTCAACAGGTGAATGGCTAAGCAAACTGCAGCACATTCTTATTATAGAACACCAACAGCAATGAAAAGGAGTAAACTGTTAATATGTGCTACTTAAAATGACCTCAAGGATGTTATGTTGAGTGGGAAAAATTAGCAAAAGGCCAAATAATATATGATTTCATTTATATGGCATTCCCAAAAGATAGGCAGTAAAGTTTTGGATATTTCTCATACCAATATTTTTTTTTCTGAAATATCTCTTCAGGCAAGGGAAACAAAAGAAAAAAAAAAAAAAAACAAATGGGACTACATCAACCTAAAAGGTTTTTGCACAGCAAAGAAATCATCAACAGAATGAAAAGACAACCCACTGAATGTAAGGACATACTCACCTATGACATATCTGACAAGGGGTTAATATCTAAAATTTACAAAATAGCAGTATTTTTGCAACTTCTTGTGAACTATAATTATTTCAAAATAAAAAAATAATAAAATTTAGGGGACTTCTGGCCAAGATGGAGGTGTAGGTGGACACATCGTGCTTCCTCTCACAACCAAGATTAGGGACAACAAAAATATACAACTAAAAAAACAAGCAGAACAGATAGAAAATTGAATTGTACAGAAGTCCGACAACAATTCACCCAGACCATAAGAAGGATGGAGTCAGTGGCAGGCAGAGAGGGTTTATGGCAGGAAAGGGCAATAGCTGGTGGTCCCAGGTACACAGGCAGCCATTGGCACACCCCAGATGCATAGGCAGCAGTTACTGAGCACGGGAAGGCAATGAGCAGACCAAGCAAGGCGCACAAGGCAGCTGACCATGGTCACACATTCACGTGCAGATAAACCAGTTGAAAACAGGCAACAAGATAGACTGAGCAACGCAGGGCCCCAGTGTGGGGAAATAAAGGCCTGGAGGCACTGACTGAAAACACTTGTAGGGGTTGAGGTACCAGGAGAGAATCCTGGCCTCACAGGAGAGTTTGTTGGAGAGACCCATGGGGTCCTAGAGCATACTCAAGCCCACCCACATGGAAATCAGCACCAGAAGGGACCAATTTGCTTGAGGAAAGCGGCAGAAGGGACTGGAATCCGAGACAGAGGGGGGCAAGTGCCATTGTTCCCTCTAGGACCTTGTCCCCACATCCAGCATCACAACCCAGTAACTGGGCTGCTCCACCCTGGTGAACACCTAAGGCTCCACGCCCTCACTACGTAACAGCCACAACCAGACAAAAACAAAACAAACAAACAAACAAAAAGACCAAAAATGGCTCAAATGGGAGAACAGATCAAAGCCCCAGAGCCAATTCATCTAAGCAACCAAGAGATAACCAACCTATCAGATGCACAGCTCAAAGCACTGGTAGCCAACCTATCAGATGCACAGTTCAAAGCACTGGTGATTAGGAAGCTCACAGAATTGGTTAATTTTGGTCGCAAATTAGATGAACAAATGAAGGCTACAGTAGGTGAAATGAAGAAAAACACACAGGGAACCAATAGTGATGGGAGGAAAACTGGCACTCAAATCAATGGAGTGGACCAGAAGGAAGAAGGAAACAACCAAACAGAAAAGAATGAAGAAACTAGAATTCGAAAAAATGAGGAGAGGCTTAGAAACCTCCAGGACATCTTTAAACGTCCCAACATCCGAATTATAGGGTACCAGAAGGGGAAGAGGAAGAGCAACAAGTGGAAAGCTTATTTGAACAAATAATAAAGGAGAACTTCCCCAATCTGGCAAAGGAAATACACTTCCAGGAAGTCCAGGAAGCTCAGAGAGTCCCAAAGAAGGTGGACCCAAGGAGAAACACACCAAGGCACATCATAATTCCATTAGTCAAGATTAAAATGGAGAGAATTCTAGAAGCAGCAAGGGATAAGGGGGCAGTCACCTACAAAGGAGTTCCCATCAGAGTGTCAGCTGATTTCTCAAAAGAGACCTTACAGGCAAGAAGGGGCTGGAAAGAAGTATTCCAAGTCATAAAGTCAAGGACCTACATCCAAGATTGCTCTATCCAGCGAAGCTGTCATTTAGAATGGAAGGGAAGATAAAGCGATTCTCAGATAAGGTCAAGTTAAAGGAGTTTATCATCACTGAGCCCTTATTGTATGAAATGTTAAAGGGACTTATCTAAGAAAAAGAAGATAAAAATAGGACAGTAGAAAAAAGACTTGCAGATATTCAGTGAGTTAGTATCTGTGAACAAACTCACAGATATTAACAACCACACCTAAAACAAAAGCAAACTAAGCCAACAGCTAGAACAGGAGCAGAACCACAGAAATGGAGATCACATGGAGGGTTAGCAACAGGGGAGTGGGAAGAGGAGAGAGGAGGAAAAGGTACAGAGAATAAGTAGCATAGACAGTGGGTGGAAAATAGACAGGGGGAGGGCAAGAATAGTATGGGAAAGTAGAAGCTAAAGAACTTATGACACATGGACATGAACTAAAGGGGGGAATGTGGATGGGATGGGGCGTGCAGGGTGGAGGGGAATGATGGGGGAGAAATGGGACAACTGTAATAGCATAATTAATAAAATATAATTTAAAAAATAAAATTTAAAATATATATTATAATGCAATTCATCTTGATAGTAATTAGTTTTGAATGGGCTCTGACTAAAGAGATAGTGAGAGAAATATACATGAGAAAGAGATATTGTAGGAAGCTCCTCACGTATAGAACACCTGAGATGAGAAGAGCCCTTTCCATGGCTTTGGTCTTTAAGTGATGCTGGGAACTGAGAAGTCATCTTGAGACCAGTGTGAGAAGCTACCCTAAGATTATAGGAAAAACCCATTTCTTTGAATGTCAAAGTAGAAAGTAAATATTAAAAAACTGCCACTTACAACATCAGTGAGTTCTGGTTTAAGGAAATGATGCAAAGTTCTTAGCCTGGAATTTCTTAATTTATTCACTTGACAAATATTTATAGAGTGCCAATTAAATGTTACACATTTGTAAATACATGCTGTTCCAGCCACATTCAGCAAGATTTTTGATGAAAGAAAAAATCTGAATATTTGAGAAGATAAAGAGTATGTGAAGAGCCCCACAATATGCAAGAAACTGAGATTCACTTTATACCCAAATTTTATTTAGACCATATTTCATGGTTTTTCAATTATATAAAATTTTTTACCTTACACATCAATCTGTTTACTATTTGCCATCTGTAGAACCACATATAATCTGTTTAACAAATAAAATAATTCCTACAAAAAGTACTGGTTGTGTTTTTGGGAAAGAGACTGAAGTCCTGGTAAGTACATAGAGGACTTCAAGTATATTTTATGCTTAATCTGGATGGTAGGTACATGAGTGCTCATTATGTTTTTCTTCTATTTTATCTGCTTTAAATATGTCATAAGAAATTTAAACATAAACAAAATTTTAAAAACACTATTTTTTTAAAGATTTTATTTATTCACTTTTAGAGAGAGGGAAAAGGAGGTTGAAAGAGAGACAAAGAAACATCAGTGTGTGGTTGCCTCTTGTGCATGCCCTACTGGGGACCTGGCCTGCAAACCAGGCATGTGCCCTGACTGGGAATCGAACAAGCAACCCTTTGTTTCTCAGGCTAGCATTGAATCCACTGAGCCACACCAGTCAGCATTAAAAAATACCTCTTATTTATTTAATTCAAAGCATGAAATGGGTTCCAACAGATGTTCTGAAACAAGTCTTT
>PVKU01005038.1:0-131953 GCA_004027475.1 Anoura caudifer
CTTTAACAGGAACCTAATCAAAAAAACAAACAAACAAGCATAATATAACCAAAGACACTGAAATTGAGAACAAGAGAGGAGAGGGATAGGAATATCCAGGGAAAAGGGGAAGGGATTAGAGCAACACGTATGAAAGACACATGGACAAAAGCTGGGGTGGGGGGGTGGAAATGGGAGGGAGCTGGGGAGGGCTGGGGTGGTGGGATGGGATGGGAGTAGAAAACAGAAAACTGTATAAGAACAACAATTAAAATAAAATTTTAAAACAATTACAGGAAAATAACAGTACCTACCTAAAAAAAATAAATAAATAAAAATAAAAATAATTTAAAAAACCGCAGGGAGAGGGCAAAGGGAAGTGACAGTGACAGGCACTGACAGCAACCTGTCCAGATGATTCCAGGAGGGATGGAAGTCCATGCAAGGTCCATGGCTAGTACACATGAATGTGTCTACTGAAGGTTTTACTCTTTCCCAGTCTGAGCATGAATGTAATGATAGGTGCATAGAAATCCAAGCAACTGGAAAAAAACAAAGTCAGTAACTCCAAGGAAAACCAACAGGTGCATGAGAACAAAGCTTAAGGTCTGTGTGCTTGACTTTGTCAGCATAAAAAGTGTCCTGTGGACACAGCTCAAGAGAATTTGTGCTCAGTGAGAACAGTCCCAACACGTAGCTCTGCCTCCAGGAGGCAGGCGTTCGTATTTGCTGAGTGACCATGAAATACCAGTCTGAAGGAACTCCATCTCTTCCTTTATTTCCTCACTTAGTGGAATCACTGCCTACCCTGCCTCACTTCCTTGTGTCTGAGAAAAGTCTTGGGAGGAGTTGGGAACACAGAGATGCTACCATACAGGAGGCGTACAAACAAAGGAAGGTGCGCCTGGGAGATTGGGAAGCCAACCTCCTGTAGAGCAGACCTTGTCTTTGAGTCCCTGCAGTCCTGAGTAAATGTGTGCCTGGTTGAATGATTAGAACTCCTCAGGGTAAAGAGTGGGTGGCATCCACCTGTAAGTACACAGGAAACTAGGAAATACTGTGGTGGGGAGAAAAGGTTCCGTGAACTGGACATTGTGCCGGGGACTTAACTGTGTGAAGATCCCCCAGCACGTGACTTGAAAGCATGGTTATCTGAATGCTTAAAACAGTTGTGACCTGTGGGTCTGTTCATCGTTTTTACTTCCTGGCCTGTTGCAAGAAAGGCATTAAAAATAAACACAAGAAATTTTATCTTTTAAGTAGAAAGAAACTAAGAATGAAATACCATTAAAGAACCTTTCTTGCTGGGCAGGCAGCCATAGAGCAAAGCTTCTTTCAAGCTTGAGGTCCCTGGAAATTCAAACTCACCAATTGAAGGTAAAGACACCTGGATGGACTTTGATGTAAGACAGCCCTGGGATAGAATTTTTTTTTTTTAAGATTTTATTTATTCTTAGAGAGAGAGAAAGAGAGGGAGAGAAACATTGATATGTGGGAGAAACACTGATCAGCTGCCTCTTATACACATGCTGACCGGGGACCGAACTTGCAACCCAAGCAGGTGCCCTGACTGGGAATCGAACTGGCAGCCTTTCACTTTGTGGGATGATGCCCAACCAACTAAGCCGCACTGGTCAGGGCTGGGCTAGAACTCTTGTCTTGTCATTTCCTATTGAGGTAATGACCTCTCTGTACTTTAGTTTTCTCATCAGGATTATCTGGGGATAATAATACAACTTCCCAGAGTGCTGTGGGTCTTAGAGGAGACAGTGTACACAGAGCAGTGGCCACCAGCTGGTGGCCTATAGGCCTTGTCCAGCAATGTATTATGTTTGGCTTAGTTGAATTAGTGTCTGACATTTAAAAATCAGAAATTTCACCTAAAAAATCAGTCTTTCAACTTCCCTATAAAAACAAAATTAGGCAACATTGAACTGCATTTTTTTAAAATTGTTGTTCAATTACAATTGTCCCCATTTTTCCTCCATTGCTCTCCCCTGCCCTGTCCAGCCACCTTCTCCCACATTCTCACTTCCCCATGCCCCATTGTCTTTGTCTGTGAGTCCTTTATACATGCTCCTTGACCTGACCCTTCCCTTCTCCTCCCCCACTCCATTATGCCCCTCCCCGCTCCCCTCTGGTCATTGTCAGTTTGTTCTTTATTTCCGTGTCTCTGGTTCTATTTTGCTCACTTGTTTTGTTGATTATGTTCCACTTAGAGGTGAGATCATTGGTATTTGTCTTTCACTGCCTGGCTTATTTCACTTAACATAATGCTCTCTGGTTCCATCCATGCTTTCATGAAGGGTAGGAGCTCCTTCTTTCCTTCTGCTGTGTAGTATTCCATTGTGTAAATGCACCATGCTTTTTGATCCACTCGTTTATTGATGGGCACTTAGGTTGCTTTCAGTGCTTGGCTATTGTAAATAACACTGCTGTGAACATTGGGGTGCATAGGTTCTTTTGAATTGGTGTTTCAGGATTCTTAGAGTATAATCCCAGCGGTGGAGCTGCCAGGTTAAAAGGCAGTTCCATTTTTAGTTTTTTGAGGAAATTCCATACTGTTTTCCACAATGGCTGCACCAGTCTGCATTCCCACCAGCAGTGCACTAGGGTTCCCTTTTCTCTGCATCCTCACCAGCACTTGTTTGCTGATTTGTTTATGATGGCCTTTCTGGCCAGTGCAAAGTGGTATCTCATTGTAGTTTTAGTTTACATCTCTCTGATAGCTAATGATGCCAAGCATCCTTTCATATGTCTCTGGGCCCTCCATATGTCCTCATTGGAGAGGTGTCTGTTTGGGTCCTTTGCCCATTTTTTAATTGGATTGTTCATCTTCCTGGTGTGGAGTCATGTGAGTTCTTTATATATTTTGGAGATCAAACCCTTGTCCAAGGTCTCATTGGCAAATATGTTTTCCTATATGGTTGGTTGCCTTTTCATTTTGCTGATATTTTCTTAGGCTGTGCAGAAGCTTTTTAATTTGATGTATTCCCATTTGTTTATTCTTTTCTTTATATCTCTTGCTCTAGGGGACATATTGGGGAAAATATTGCTACATGGGATATCCAAAATTTTCCTGCCTATGTTCTCCTCTAGGACTTTTGTGGTGTTGTGACTTATATTTAAGTCTTTAGTTCATCTTGAGTTTATTCTTGTATACAGTGTAAGTTGGTGGTTGAGTTTCATTTTTTTTTTTGCATGTAGCTGTCCAGCTCTCCCAGCACCATTTGTTGAAGAGGCTATTTTTACTCCATTTTATGCTCCTGTCCCATTTGTTGAATACTAATTGACAGTAGAAACATGGGTTTATTTCTGGGCTCTCTATTCTGTTCCATTGATCTATGTATCTGTTCTTACGTCAGTACTAGAGTCTTTTGATTATAGTGGACTTGAACTGCATTTCTTTAATAGCAGTTGGCAAGGCAGAGAGATGCTGCCCTTTTCTATGGGGCCCACCTTCCCCATTTATCAAGAGCACCCTGCTTTCTGCTATGGAACCCACAACTGGCTTCCCTCTGGTATATCATCCACCTGACTTTGAAGTTATATCCACGCTTCAGGTCCTGTCACACAGTGAGTGGTCCTAGTTACCTTGAAGTCTAGCGCTGGGAAGAGGAGCCCTCCAAGAAGACGGGTCAGCATGACTCAGCTCACTCTGCCTGAGTACCAAGGAAAGTGGTGGCTTCAGCTCCTTATGCGGGATTGATAGGGCAGGATCCCATGACAATGACAATGAGAATTTTTCGATTGTCACACACATCTACAGTGAGTCCATACTGACAGTTCAGGAGGCTCATCTCATTCACGTGGTAACCTTGTCACCCACCTCTGCTGCTCAGGCTCTTAATCAGCACACCCCTCACATCCCATGACACACTGTGTCTCGGTTACCTATTTGTGTGACTCTTTTCCAACTAGGTCAGGAGCTCATTGAGGGCGGTGGCCACACCTCTCACATACTTTCAATGCTTAATGCCTGTCTGAGTCCGCTAGGAACAGAGCAGGTGCTAAGCAAATGTTTAGCAAATTTAATTTAATTAGGTGCCACTTCAATTACTTTCCTTGTGCAGGAGACAAGGGATGAATGAAGTGTTAACCTTTTGTTGCCTTGAGCTTTGTTGTCCCAGTTGGCAAAATTAACGTAAAACTTTCCCTCTTGTCTACTTCCCTTGGAGTATACAAGACTTAAATAATAAGCAAAGATGATATATTACTTCATGTAAATTTACAGGTGCACCTGGATGTATAAGCTGTTTCTAAAAGCCCATAAACAAAGAGCTTAGATTTAGGCATACTTCAAATGCATTACAGAAAGCTACAGTGGTCTATTTTGCAAAAAAACAAGAAAACAAACAACAACAACAAAAAAAAAAAACAAAGAACACCTTGGTAATGAAAAAGTCAACCTGAACTGATCTGTTTTGCAAATCTAGATTATTTTCTTCAAATATTTACCGGTCATTCTGTGCTTATTAAATCATGCTGAGAAAAAGAGAAAGGAGAGATAGGAGTCAACCTTGCAACCCCTCAGAAAAGGATCAGGAGCAGCTGGCAGAGAGCTTCCTGTGGCCGGTGCCTGGGGCAGTTATTTGAGCGGGTTTCCCTGGTTCAGTGACAAGGCAGTGGCTTTGCAGAGGATGGGGGAGGAGGGTCCATTCATGCTGTGGACTCTTCCCATAGCTGTTACCCCAAATTCACCCATAAAAAATGAAAGCCAAGTTCAGCAAGTTTTGTCAAAAAGAAGATGAATGTACAAAAATTAGTTGTATTTCTATATACTTGTAAATGAACGACCCGAAAATGAAATTAAGAAAACAATAGCATCAAAAAGAATAAAATACTTAAGAATAAATTTAGCCCTGGCTGGTGTGGCTCAGTGGATTGAGCGCCACCAGCTTGCAAACCAAGAGGTCACCAGTTCGATTCCCAGTCAGGGCACATGCCTGGGTTGCAGGCTAGGTCCCCAGTAGGGGCCGTGCAAGAAGCAACCACACATTGATGTTTCTCTCCCTCTCTTTCTCTCTCCCTTCCCCTTTCTCTAAATTTAAATAAATGAAACTTTTTTTAGGCGACAATTTCCTTAAAAAGAAGAATAAATTTGACAAAGGAAATACAAAATATATACTCTGAAAGCTATTAAACATTGTTGACAGCAAGTTAAGCTCTAGGTAAATGGGAAAGCGTCTCATGTTCATGGATGGGAAGACAACATGGTGATGGCAGTGCTGCCCAAACCAACCTTCACATTCAACGCCACTCCTGTCTGAATCCTGGCTGACCTCTTTGTAGAAATTGAAAAGCTAATTCTACAATTCATATGGACTTCCAAGGGATGCAGAAAACTAGCACAATTCTGAAAAAGAAGAATGAAGTAGGAAGACCCACACTTCCCAATTTCAAAACTTGGCCACAGTGATGAAGACAATGTAGCACTGACACGAGGACAGGTGTGGAGGTCCATGGGATAGGACGGAGGGTCCGGAAGTAGACCCGCACGTCTGTGGTCCACCGATTTGCAACGGGGGTGCCAAGACCACTCAGTGGAGAAAAGTCAACCACGCAGGCCATTGCCATACAATTCCATTTACGGGAAAGACCAGTACAGGGAATGGCTGAGGGGTGGGGACACAGAGTGGTGATGGCTGAAGGGTTTGAGGTGATGCAGGTGTTCTAAGCTGTGAACAAACTAAATAATGGTTGACTGGTGCACTCTAAATGGGTGAGTTGTATGGTGCGTGAATTATATCTCAGTAAAGCTATTAAAAATAAAAAAACAAGAAACACGTAACAGCAGGGTACAGCAAATTAAATTAGGGTCATTAAAATGACAAAAGAGGATATTTAAATTATTATAAAGTATACAAGCTAAAAAAGAAATGAGCCATATTAAGAAGTATTAAAATGCAATAAAGTAAATATAAATAAATGTTTAAAAGAGCTTTGAAACCAGGAATTTAAAAGAATGAAAATTAGAAACAAAAGGATAAAGAATGAGCATAAACATAGAAAGAATGTCAGGAAAGTTTAAAGCCTAGAATATTAAAGGTGCTGGGGGAAACAGTTAAAACAGTATGAAATCTTTTAGATAAAAGTGACAAAGTTGAGGGCATTGGCTAAAAAATTAATAATCACTCATTAATAATTAAGATAAATAATATAATAAAATAATAAGATAAAAACCCATCACTTTGCCAAATAGGCCTGTCTTTCCCACCTCTGGACCTTTGCTGGTGTCCTTCCTTTTGCCTGGAATGCCTGTCCTCTTCTGCCTAGACAGTTCTTACATACCCTTTTAATACCCCACCCAAATGTCACCCACTCTCTCTGCTGCCCCAGCCAGCCACCTCCTGCCTGTTTCTCATTCAGAGGCTCTGTGCATGCTGGTGGCCCAGCCCCGAGCACCCTATCACTCAGCTGTTTTGCATGATCAGCACTTCACACATGTACCATTCGGTCCTTACTCCAGGTTAGTCTGCACATGCTGTTAAGGTTACCCCCATTCTATAGATGAGCAGCCCAAGGCTCAGAGGCATTGGCAACTTAGCCAGGATAGAGCAGGAAGTCAGCCCAGGCCTGGGTGAAGCCCAAACACTGCCCTGCTGCTCTCCCCAGCATGTCTCTCAGATGTGACCCTTCACAGGGTCAGGGACCCTGTCTCATTTACCTTTGTGTGTTTTGGGCCCAGCATGGCATAAATGCTATGAAACTGAATTAAAGGCCCCAAGCAAACTCCTGGCTGTGTTTTCCAAGGTTGTAGTAATTATAATAACAATGGTAAAAGCTGTAGCAAGCACTGCTTACTGAGCATTGCTTGTAGGCCAGGCAATGTCTTGAGTACTCCAAGATACTGTTCTTGTCCCCATTTTAAAGTTGAGTGCCCTGAGGAACAGAAAGGGCATTCCACTGAGCCACGAATACATAGCTGGTCAGTGGCAGAGGCAGGCCCACACTAGACAGACTGACTCCGACACCCAGACTTTTAACCTGTTACATCGTCCTGGAGTGGCGGCTGTAGCACCCTCCTCCGTTATTCTGGGTGCTCCCCTGAACTCCGAGCTTCCAGCCCCTGGTGAGGCCTCTGCCCTTACCTGTAGCAGGCACCACCTCAGGTTGTCCCCTTGGCTTGCTCATCGTCTTGGTTCAGGAGAGTGGGGGCGGGGGGAGGGGGCATGAGGGGAGTAGCCGAATTTTGACATCCACCTGGCTCACCAGTAAGGACTTCCCCTGGGCTCGTGACCCTCAAGAGGAAGTCTGTCCTGGTGCTCCTTGTTCACATCTTGCTTTTGTTCTTTCTCAGGGCGGTCACAAGTGTGCATACCGTTCTGCTGAGGGGCCAGACGAGAGTTTTCTTGGGGAATGTGAGAAACGCAGGCGATCGGTTCCACTCGCAGCCACTGTGGGTTTTTCTTTACACCAAACTGCTTTCTGATAGAAATCTGAAATTCCAGCCCAGCCAGGTGGCCTAGTGTAGAAGAAAAACCACCTACTAGGTCCAAGACATAAGTTGGCTTTTGACCCCTCTGAGTTTCAGTTTCTTTTCTCATAAAATGGCAATCATCATTTGCAGAGTATACACGATTATTAAGTAAAATAACTTCTAAAAACCTTGAGACTGCCTGGCTTATATTAGGTACTTAGAGAAGATTCACCCCTTCCATTCCTCTTTTCTGGGTCTTCAGAATGTGAGGTGAAGCCATTCTTTCCTCACACTAAGGCAAGCTGGTGCTGGGCCTTTGACACAGAAGAACCGCATGATTCCTTTGTGTCCCACTGCTGACGTCAGCACGCCACATTTCTAAATGCCTGAAATCCCATGGGCCTGAAAGCCGGTGCAGTGATCTGGTTGTCTCTCTGCTGCCTTGCGCTCCTGGAAAGAAAACCCTGCACCCAGGGGCTGCCGTTGCCAGGCCAGCCCTTCTTCTTCCATGGAGTCCCGGTGACTGAGGTGGCAGCTCAGGTGGAGAGAGGCTGTGTCCACCCGGCCTGAGTATGCTGACCCTTGCACCTGTTCTCTCACTCTCACCCTTTCTGCCATGGCTTTAGCTGGCTTGTGGTCTGGAATAGGCTCCTTAAAAAAGGCAAGTGTGACCTGAAGGGATTTTAATAATAAAAATTGAAATTCTGAGGCTGGTAAAATTCTAAGAACTGTGGAAAGATATAAAGAGCCAATGGAACTATGTAATTCCAACTCATCTGGAATCCTGAAGCACAGACTGTACTTCATTCTGTCCTTTACCTGTCTTCTCTCTGACTATCCTCCCCATACCCCTCAGGCCTGGACATTGTCATTAGCCCTAAGTTTATAGGCAAGACAGCTGAGACAGGGAGGGCACCCAGCTTACCCAGGTTCGTACACCAGCTGTGAAGGAGAGTCCAGATCCCTAACTACTGCGCATGTTGCCTCTGACACGAGGCTTTCCAAAGCAAAGATGCATGCAGCGTGGCCTAGGGAAAAGCAGTGTTTCTCAGGTCAGTGTGCTGGGAAAGAGAGAGATAGGCAGAGCTCAGGGAAACAACCAGGCTTTCCTTGTCTGATGGCTACAGAAGAATGTCAGCACAGTCGAGATCCTCAGCAGAGAAGTCAGCCATGCTCTGTGGGGTGTGGTGTGGGCAGGGTTGCAGGCCCCAATGGCCCCAAGCCCCACCAGCAGCCATCAGAATGGTCACACAGGGCCTTCTGGAAGCACAGCAGCTTCACACTGGGCTCAGCCCTGGGTGCTTAAGACCACTCAAGGTGTGCTGGAGACCTGCCTCCCCTGAGTTGCATGCTCCTTGTCAGTCCTCAGAGCACAATGCCCGGTGTGATTGAAGGGAACAGCTCATTCCTCATGTGTCAACCTCACTGCTCCCCCAGCCAACAACCTGCCAGTCCACAGGCCCTCTTGAACCCCATGCCCTAGACCAGGGCAGGGGCGAGTCTCCACACATCTCTAGAAGCCAGGCCACCTATAGAGCTTTCCCACCTGGCAAGAAGGGACCAACTATCTTCAGTTCAGCTAGTGTTCATCACGCCTCTACACTGTTTTGGGTGCTGGCTGTGCCATTAGAAATAACTGCTACATTGGTTGAGCTTCACCCAGCCTGGGGCCAGGTGCCAGCTCTGCCACTCTGTAGCTCCGTCACTTTGAGCAGGTCGCTTCACGTCCCTGCGCCTCAGCTTCCACACCTGTGCAGCGGGGCTGACAGAGACCTGCCAGCCTCGGATTGTGAGGTTCACTGGGCTAATTCGTGTAGCACCCCTGGGCACAGGGCCGGGCCCACAGCAAGTGCTGGGCGTTAGAGCTAAAGGGCTGCTGTGTGCCAGTCCGTACAGAAGATGTCTGGGGTGATCCTGGCACTCACCTGTGATGTAGAGAATGCTGCCGTCTCACTTCACTGAGTGGAAAACAAATCTGTGCCAAGTCATTTCCCCAGAGGCACAGAAATGGGAGGTTGTAGAGCTGAGGCTGACCCGTCTTCTTGATCCCTGAGCCCACTTATCCCTGCAGTCTGATGGTCCGCCCATCATGATGGCTGTTGCAGAGGAGGCAGCTGTCATGCCATTGGGAGGAGGCTCTGACAGCCTGTGTCCACACTGGAAGCCAAGGGGCGGGAACAGTCCTGCCTGTATCCTGTGCGGAGCCGAGGCTTTGAAGGCCAGGAGGGTGTTTCCTTTGCTGCTCTTTGAGCCCATAAATGTATAACATTTCTCCTTCTACTTGTGTTTATTTGGAGGGCTGTTCTGTGTATCTTCTTAGCTAATGAGCCCTTTAAGAAAGTTAAAATGGAGTGAAAGGAAAAATGCTGGGCTGCTGCTGAGCGTGGCAGTCTACTCCGTGCGTCGTGTCAGCATTCACACAGAAGCCGGTGTCCCTGGCCTTGGGTCACCACTATTCTCAGTCACATGGACGTCTGTCCCTTAGCGGCTGTATGTCGTCTCAGGGTTGGGCCCTGGGCTCCCAGGCAGACTGCCTGGTAAAACCCAGCTCTTCTCTTGCTAATGAGTGGAAACTGGGGCAAATTCCTCAGCTGCTCATGTTCTCTAAGTGTGACCGGGGTTATAGCACCCACCCACTGAGGCTGTAGTGAGAACCAGCCCTCATGACACAGGTGGAGTGCTGAGATCAGCATCCGGGAGGCCGCTCGCACCTGAGGACTGGGGGGAGTTTTAGTATTAGGAACAGTGGGCTGCTCTCTGAGCACCATCTCAGGAGCCAAGTGAAAGAGGATGTGAGGTGAGGGGGAACCCAGTGGGGAACAGCCTGGTAGGTGGTGTTTTGTCTGTGTTGGCTAGCAGGTGCCTGTCCCAAGGGTGGACCCAATCCCGGACACCTGAGCCTTGAATACTCGTAGTTGTCACCCATACAGGTGTGTCCAAGAGTCCCCACATCCATGTTTTCCCTCCTGGTTGCTTAAGGCTCCCATCCTGGGAGAGAGAGATGGAGGGAGAAGGCAGGTACCTGGAGCCAAGGTTAAAGCTGTAGGGAGCCGTAGGACCTGGCAGGCATGGCGGGCACTGGGGCTTGAGGAAGCCTGCACCCTGGTATGGCTTTATGTTTTACTACTAAAAAGTCATGAACTGGGGGGGTTTCTGTCACTTCAAGGACTGGAGGGGAGTCAGCACTGAGCTGGTGCGTGCGCACTGTCAAGGCCGTCCTCACTCCTGCTGCCTGCCCCGGGCAGCCCTCCTGGAAGGTTCTGGTGGGTCAGCCTCAGCGGACCTTACTATGAGGGTAACATGGATGAGTTCAGGACCTGAGTTGCTTTCTTATTTAAGAACTTCACCTGTGAGCCACATGCTCTGTCCCCGCAAGGCTCCCCTGCCCTGTGGGGTGGGTGGGCCTGAGCTGGCTCAGACGACCGTCCCAGTCTGTGGTGCTCTGGCATGGGCATCCCACACCTACGGGAAGGCCCTCGCTGCCACAGCACCTGCACAGGAAGTAGCTGCAGACCAGCTCCATTGCCGCCCATCTTTGCAGTGGCACTGAGGGTTCTGCCCCTCCATGTGCTGATGAAAGCTGGTGGAGAAGCCACCCGTGTCCCTGCTGTAACAATCACTACAGACTGAGTGACTCACAACAGCAAAGATTTATTATTTTTCAATTCTGGAGGTCAGAAGTCTGAAATGGGTCTCCCTGGGCCGAAATCAAGCAGGGCAGTGTAGCTTCTGGAAGCTCGAGGACAGAATCCATTCCCTGGCCTTTTCCAGTTTCTAGAAGTTCCCCACATTCCTGAGCTCAGGGTCCCTTCCTTCATCTTCAAAGCCAGCAAGCGGAGGTCTCCAGTCCTCACATTTACCCTCCTGCCTCCCTTTTAAGGGGCCTCTGTGATAAAACATCAGCCCTTCAGGCAGCCCACCACCACTGCTACAACAAAAGCCTTAATCACACCTGCAAAGTCCCTTTACCACAGTAGATAACATATTCATAGGTTCAAGGAATCAGGGCATGGACATCCCTGAGGGGCATGAGTCTGTCTCCCCACTGTCACAGCAGAGCACCTTAGTGCAGGGTCCTCTCTGAGCAATTTTACCCCTGTCACTTGGAAGCTGCTAGATGCTTGCATGAGTTAGTTGACCCCTGTGTACCTCAGTTTCTTTATCTGTAAGGTGCATTCTCAGGTTGTCAGGATCCAGTGAGTTAGCGCATGTAAAGTGCCAAGACATTTTTGCTTTCCCTTATACCTTCCTCTTGACCCAGCCATGGGCACACACTGTCATTTTCCCCACATTGTGCTTTTGGAGGTTGAATGTAGGTGCAGTGTGATGGTTTGGAGGCAGGCGCCAGCCCAGTATGTGGTGGCCTCTCCCAGCACCGCCACTCTCTCCATCATTGTTGTTTTGTATTATTCATAAAGGCCTGTGATGGTGGCAGCTTCCACCTCTCCCTGAGCTGTCTTCTTGGACTAAATTTTCACACTTGGAATCACTATGTTAAAGGCCTCCCTAAATGGCTTAGTTACAGGGGTGTGCAACCCGCAGCCCAGGATGGTTATGAATGGTGCCAAACACAAAATTGTAAGTTTACTTAAAACCTTTTTTTTTGCTCATCAGTTTTCTTTAGTGTTTGTGTATTTAATATGTGGCCTAAGACAACTCTTCTTCCAGTGTGGCCCGGAGACGCCAAAAGGTGGGGCACCCTGGAGGTTATAGAACCCTCACTCTGCTGCCATGGTTTATTGGCAGTAGGTGTCGGCTTAGTCCAGAAAAGATGGTTTTCATTCTTTCAGCAGTACTGTTTGCATACCTACTATGTGCCGAGCACTGTCCTGGGAGCTGGGGAGATGAAGTGAAAGACAGGCATGGAGCTTTTCTCAAGGAGAAGGCTGCTGTTTGCTTAGTGGGACTAACAGGGCACTGCATGACTCCTTTCATTTGCATTTCTTTGTTCACAATTATGTTAAAAGCAAATAGCAGTTTTATAGAGTAAATTTTCAGGTCTTGTACTCCAGGACATGCAGTTTTAGAAGTTCCACACTCAGTGTTATTTATGACCTTTCTCTGGGTCTCTGTCTCTGCTGAAGCCGCCTCCCCTGCACAGTGCTGTTCACTTATTGCTGGAAAATGCTTGTGTTCCCAGGAACCGATGTCATGGTGCGCTGCCTCAAGCTGCTGAAGGAATTTAAACGGAAGGTCGAAGACCAGGATGATGATGATGATGAGGAGGTCATCTCCAAGGCAGTGCCTCCAGTGGACATCGTGTATGAGCGGGACATGCTCACACAGACCTATGAACTCAGTAGGTTCTATACTCATCTGCTTGCATGCAGTTCCTGAGCATTTGAGGCGAGAAGTGTTTTGTCCGTGTGTCCAAGAAGAATGAGCTCTGGAGAGAATGGAACACAGTGGGAGCACCATGGCTCCCTCAAAGGGCGTAGGCTTTTGGATCAGATTTGAGTTTGAATTCTTGCTCTGCCACTTGTTAGCTCTATGACTATTTTAAACGATTTATTTTTTTAATTTTTTTATTTTTATTTTTATTTTTTTTTAGAGAGAAGGGAAGGGAGGTGGAAGGAGGTGGAGAGAAACATCAGTGTGCAAGAGATACATCGATCAGTTGCCTCTTGCACACCCCCAACTGGGACCTGCCCTGCAACCCAGGGATGTGCCTTGATAGGGAATCGAACCGATGACCTTTTAGTTCCCAGGCCGGCACTCAGTCCACTGAGCCATACCAGCTAGGGCTAGCTTCATGACTTTAGCAAGTCTCCAAATCACCATAGCATGTAATAAGGACTAAATGAGGAATAGGTATAAAACATTTGGTATAGTGCCTGGTACATAAAAAGCACTAAAAAGTTAGCTATTAGCCACTGAAGCCTGAGAATTCCAGCCTGAGAATTTCCCCCTTTATAGGGGGAAAATCTGTCTCCCCTCATTCCTCGGCTTTCCTCTAGATCCCCTAAAGTCTATGTAACACAGCAGTGACCCAGCACAGAAGGTGTGGCTGTAGGTCCCTGTGGGGAGGTGAGCAGCATAAAAGGTGAGGTGGCTGCAGGAGATCTGATTCAGCTGGCAGGTACAAGACACACTGGCAAAGCAGCACAGCTTTTTTGGAGGGCCATTTGGCAACTGTTGACATCTTTCAGAATGCGTTCCTTAGAACAAAATTTGGGAAAAGCCAGCCTTAACCCTTTCATCCCCGTGATTAGCATGTTACTAGTTCAGTATGGGAACACCACATTCTGATCACCTCTTTTCATTCTGTTTATCTTTGTATATGCGCAATACAGCGAAACCTCCTTTATCCAGATTGGTTTTACCTGGCCTCCTCAAGTGTGTGATGAATCAGAAAATGAAGGGGAAGATATTTCTGAGCAAAGAGCTTTGCCGGAAAGTCTGCCCTGCAGTTAGTGTATTTTACTGGAGGGACTGCCTTCGAGTTCCCAGTCTCCAGTCCAGTAAATTTAGAAGGGCTTCTTAGAGAGAGAGGGACAGTACTAGCCCTGGGCAGTGACTGTAAAGCAGGGCAGGAGCTGACAAACTAGATGAAGCAAGTGCTAAAGCACAGTCATCTGCTGGCTGCTTAGATGGGGCCAAATAGCATTATTTTCCTCCATAGTCCCTGCCAGCCGACAGCTGTGTCAGGACAATACAAAAATCGGTGTCCATAATGCCTCTGAGTCTACTGAGGGAAAATTTTAAAGTTCTTAATTAAAAATTATTTTGATGTGTAAAAGGGTTAATTTCATTTATCTGAAAAAGCCCATTCATGTGAAAGAAAGAGCTAACTTCCCGCCGTAGGAACTTAATAGATCGCAGTTGATTACTTGACATTTGGATGGTGAGCACTTAAAAACGGGCTCTTAGTGGTGAGTCCGGGTTCACCATTAAGAACAGGTTCTTGAGAAGAGTCGTTTATTTTATTCTGTTTGTTGGTTTCACTGCATTGAAATGTCTGCTTTTAAAGGTGGGTGGGAATTGACTTTGCAGAGGTTGGGATTCAAGTGTGTTGTTTCACACAGTTGAGCGCAGAGGCACGAAAGGAATTTCCCAGGCTGAAATCCGAGTGGCCATGAATGTGGGAAAGCTGGAAGCAAGAATGCTGTGTCGCCTTCTTCAAAGATTCAAAGTTGTCAAGGTAACATCATGAGTCCTCCATGCGAGCTGGGCGTGCAAATGGTGTGGTTGTGCAGGAGTGTCTCAGTGGGTCACTGCATGAGACGGGACTACCATCTCTGTCAAGGAGGCAAGTGGCTGCTGGGGGCCGAAAGTCAGCAGGAAGCGTAGATCTGCATAGATCTTACAGAACTCAGACCTGCTTTCTCAGCCCATATGCCTCACTCTTCTTGTGAACTTTTTGCCCATTCTGCTGGAAGGCGGTATTAGAGTCAAGGTATTGATTGCAGGGCACTTCCCACTGCCCTCAGCCTGTGGTTGATATGTAAAAGGTGTTACTCCTTCTGCCAGTAAGGACCCTGGGAAGGCCCCTCTTCCCTGTCCTAGAGTACAGAGTGAGTGTGGGTTGGTGATAGCCTTGTCATCAGTCCCATGGCAGTGGCGGAATGGAGCTGGGGACATCCAGGCCCTGACTGGCCAGTCTGTGATAGCAGTTCTAAACCATTGGATTTTGCATAGCAAACACTCACTACTTACTAACCTTTCCTTTGGGACCTAGTTCTGAGCCAGGCATTGGGGGCATATGGAAGACCAAGCTAGGGCTCTGCCCTCGAAGAACTCACAGTCTGGTAGAGCAGACACACATTCAAGGATGCGATTGATTAGGAAAACATCCTCCAACAGGCCTGTGGAAGCAGGACCTGAGGGGTAACATGACAGGCATGCTGAGGGAGCGCTGATGGAGCCTGACGCAGGGCCCAGACAGTGAGACAGAGGCGATGCGGGTGAATGCAGCAATGAGAAGGAAATGGACACCGCAGCCTGTGGGTCCCTTGAATGCCTGTGTATCACCACATCCTCTTTGGAGTGTAATTAAACATATGTCATCTTTCCAGGGGTTCATGGAAGATGAAGGGAGGCAGCGGACCACCAAGTACATCTCCTGTGTGTTTGCAGAGGAGAGTGACCTGAGCCGGCAATATGAGAGAGAGAAAGCCCGGAGTGAGCTGCTCACCACAGTGAGCTTGGCCTCGGTGCCAGAGGAGTCCCTCCAGCCTGAAGGAGAGGACACTTTCCTCTCTGAGTGGGACAGCGAGGAGGAGGGCTGCAGCAGCAGAAGGAGAGGCAAAGGATCACAAGGCGATGCAAAACCCTCTTCGAGTATCGGTCTCGGGACGCAGCCTCATCACTCCATCCCCACCAAGGGTACGGGCGCTCTCGGGCAGGTGCTCTCAGGTGGAGCAGGAGAGCGGGCGGGGCGGGTGCCCTCCATCAGAGCCGCTGCCAGTCCACCTTGCTCGGGTTTCTGCAGAAAGCCCATTCAGTTCAGCAGACACCTGAGAATGTCCTTGGTGCTGTCCTCATTTGGGATCTGTTAGGGTCACGTACATCACATCATAATTGTAGAAGAGACGGTCATGTGGTCTGACTCCTGGCTCCTTGGCAGATGCTTTGTTTGTTTTGTCTGTTTTGACTATTAAAGGGAATTCCATAAGCTTCCTCTGTCCCTTCCCTCCAACAACCTGAGAATCCTCAGGTTTTTAGTTTAGTTAGAGAAGATTGTTTGTTTGTTTGTTTAACATGTGGAGGGTAGTGCTGATGACAGATTCGCAAATCTGGTAACCAGCTCAGGGGCACTAGTCTGTTCGCTTGGTCCTCTGCCCTCACCTTTAAACTGAGCACGTGAACTCTTGGCCTGTGTGGGTCTGCCTGGCTGTCAAGCATAAAATGCTCCTCTCACTGTCTCCTGGATGTGCCCACAGTTCATTCCTTCTGCGTCTGCCCTCCACTGCAGGTGGCTGGAAGGTAAACCTACACCCATTAAAGAAGCAGCCATCTTCCTACTCAGGAGCCACTGAGGACAAAGCCTGCCGGAGCTCTGTCGGTGGAGGCAGAGTCCTGGACCCCAGCAGCTCCTCAGACCCCAGTGTGTCCTTTGGGTCCCACTGTGTGGAGCATAATAGTGGTGACATAGCTGTGATCGAAGAGGTCAGGCTTGAAAACCCAAAGGTAAGCGAGCACCTGCAGTGAGTGCCTTTTCTGTAGGAGATAGCCTGCGGCAGGGGGACATCAGCCTTACCAGTTCTGTGCTTAAAGATCACAACAAAATCAAAAAGCATCAAGTGCTTAGCACTTGGCGCGTGCCAGGCAGAGGGCAGGCACTCAGGAGGAACGTCCATTCGCGCCCCGTCTTCGCGCAGCCTTGCCCCACCCACCACAGATCCCCTGCACTGTTATCTAGAGTTTTTAAATTTCCAACAACGCACTCTTTTTGCTTAAATTTGTTTGGGAGGAAAAATTTTTATGGCCAGTTTAGATCAATGTCCTCACTTTGGCCCATTTTGCCCCCCGGGAATATTTGGCAATGTCTGGGGATATTTTTAGTTGTTGCCATTTGGAAAAGAGGGTTCTCCTGGCATCTGTAGAGGCCAGGGATGTCGTTACATATCCCAGAATGTGCAGGACAGCCCACGGCAGAGCATCACCTAGCCCAAAATGTCAGCAGTGCCCAGGGTGAGAAACTGCTTTAGGTAAGAAGTTAATATCATTACCATAAAAAGAAGCAAACTATAAAATAGATGTAATGAAAATAAAACTGCATGGGTACATTCAGGCCAGAGACTGTTGTACATTAGAGGGTTAAAGGCACAATAGAATCAACCCGATGCTTTTTCAGCAACATAATGAGGCAGATTAAAAGACAGTTGACTCTTTTCTCATATGAATCAGTTCCCTGTCTTTTGTTACCAGAAAGTGCCTCAGATGGTGGTGGTGCCTCCTGCACTTCAGAAACACAGAGTCAGAGGAGGAGGCCCCAGCAGAGAACAGACCTGTGGGCAGGGTGGCTTTGGATGCTGTCACTGTTGTCTTCCTCAGGCTTCAACAACAGCCCTGTCGATGAATGTCAGCTCTGGTCTGGGAGGAGGGCAGTTGGGGCTTTGGGGAGTGAGTGAAGCACCTGCTCAGTTCATAACGCCCTGAGGACTGGAACCCACGTGTGTGGAGTTCCCACCCCCCTCCCTTGCCTCTCCCTTTCTGTATGGAGGCCTGTGCTATTACTATCCCTGCAGCAAAAGGGATGGGGTATGGGTTGGGAAAGATTTTCTGTGGATTTTGCTAAAATGGCCCTTGGGCCCTTTCCTATCCTTTGGATGCCACAACTCCCGCTGTTGAGTCAGGATTGGTATTGTCTCTAACTGAAGAACCTCAGCATGCTTGCAGGCAGGTCTCAGCAGGTTCCCAAGGGTTCACCTGCCTTCCACCCCCCACTCCTCCTCCTGCCGCCTTCCTCATATCTCCCTACAGGTCCTAGAACACCTGTTGTTTGCTTCCTTGATCAGCTCTTTCTTTTCCTCTTAGAAATTTGTTCCCAAAGTAATGACAGAGTCTCATCCTTTTTATACTTGCTGATACTCGAGTGTAAAAAGGGGCGCGAACGATGTTACCTGCAGGTCCCTTGGCAAAGCATGTTTTCACTTTGCTGTCTATCAGCCCAGTGAAAGTGGCCACATTTACTCACGTGCTTCTCCTCCAAATGTTTGCTCTGAAATGCAAGAGAGAACACAGGTCTTTCTGCCTCTCTTATGCCCCTTCTTGAACCTTTGAATCTGCCACCCCTCGAGCCTGGCTGCCTGAAAGGAAGAACTGCCTCGCTGGAGCCCCAGCGGAGGGCAGGGCAGCGGTCTCTTGTGACACTGATGCTGAGTAGTCCCCTGAGCGAGCTCCGGGGGAGGAGGGCATCCAGCAAAACAGGCCCGGGGCTGCCCTGTGGTGCTGATCTGTGCCAAGTGCTTGCAAGGAACACGTTAGGACTGGGATTTCCTTTCATGTCAGGTGCACATATCGGTACATTTGATCTGAGAGCTGATGGAACAAGTTCATTTAGGCTCCTAGAGATAGAAAGGAGCCAAGAAGAAAGAAGTGAGCATTTTAGCAGGGATAAGAGGGAAAACTCTGGTCTTTCTTCTTCTCCCTTCATTTTTCCCTTGCAATTCATCCTAATTTCCCTGAGGCAGGCTGTTCTGAACTCAGAAGCCTGCCTCTGCACCTGCCTTTTTTTCCCAAAGAGGTTTCCCATACTTCCTGGATTTTGGAGTCAGAAGCTCATGAGGCATACATAACTTATCCAGGACGATGACTTGGCCTCAGTGAGCCCTGGTTTCCTCTTCTGTAAAATGGGAACTGTAATAAGGTATTGAGAGCTTTTGATGAAAAAGCCCCATAATAGAGTGGCTGGCATGGAGCCATGCTCAGTATGTCAGTTTCCTGGGGAAGAACCAAGAGAAAATTGAGTGAATGCTTTCAGCTGCTTTAGGAGGTGCTGTAGTACATTCCTCTTAATTCCCATTCTGAAACCAGCTGATCTTCATCAGGTTCCAAGATCGTCTGCTGGCAGATGTCTTTGTCTTTTCAAAGCATTGAAACAGTGGGGTGGTGGAA
Organism: Anoura caudifer; assembly: GCA_004027475.1. NCBI lineage: Eukaryota > Metazoa > Chordata > Mammalia > Chiroptera > Phyllostomidae > Anoura > Anoura caudifer. The sequence continues at coordinate 18,959 of PVKU01005038.1, forward strand.
TCCTGTCGGGGAAACAGACCTCTTGACTTCCTTCTAGAAGCATGGGCCCCGAAATTCCATAAAGAGGGAAGATACACCGCAGGAGCACTATCTGGCCCCTAAGCTGTGCTGAGCCCATTGTGTTCTTGTGCTTTTGGTCGCTGTCCTAGGAGAGCAGCAGTTCCCAGAAGACTGGGAGGCACGGCCCAGGCCCAGACAAACCCCACAAAACTTACCGACTGCTGAAACGCAGGAATATGATCATAGAAGCCGTCACCAACCTCCGCCTAATTGAGAGCTTATTCACGTAAGGAGCAGTCTCTCTCTCTTGCACTCATAAATGTCATGCCAATTAGTCATCACAAGTGCAGAAATGACCGAGAACTATTTGAATCTCCCTTGCCCTGTGTAGATTTCATAGCATCCCTTTGTAGTAGAAAAGATTTAGAGCTTGTTCTTGTGAATTGACAAGTGTAGATATTGAGGAATTTCAGTACTGTAGACAGAAAGAGGTGATTGAGCAAGAAATAGAAGTCCTGGGGAAAGTACATGTGACTTTCTCCTTCCTTGGAAATTCTGTGGCAACAAAAGAGTGAGAAGAAACTTAGGCAGGTAATAGCATCTCCTAAAATCTTACACGAAAGCAAAAATTAAAGATACAAGTAGAACTTCTGTGTGGGGCTGCCTCTGCACTCTGATTTGGTCCTTGTGACCCATTGTCACCACCACCTCGTAGGTGGCATCTCCATGGCTTCTGAGGCACCCAGCATGAAAGCCACTTGAGCCAAGGACGTGACTCCCTTCTCTAACTAGGCTAAGGGGAGACCATCTGCAGATACTGCTGCTGAGCTCCTCTCTTCTGTGCAGTGAGAGGTTTGGCCAAATGTTCCTGATGTCCCTACTCTCCCTGTCATTCCCGGCAGTGACCTAGAAACATCACCATGATGACTCAGTAAGACCTAGAGAGTGAGGTGTGTGAGGAGAGGAATCAAAAAGAGCTTCAGATCTGAAGGTGTCAGCAGATGGAAACTGGAGTGTTCCTCACTGGTGTAAAATTGGCATAGAGACAGGCAGCCCTCACGGTTCTCCGTTTCCCTGCCATTGTCACCACAAACCATGTGATCTGTTGAGTTCCTGGTGAAGAGCTCAGAATGTGAAACTGCTGTAAATGGTTAGCTAACTATTTATCTCAGAGAGAAATGATCTTACTGTCTCAAGAACTCAACCTTTCAATGGTGAAACCCCCTTTAATTCTTCCCTTGTTTCTGCTACTTGCCATTAGTCATGTCTCCATTGCCTCGGTTGAGAAAGGCCTCCATGTTGAGATTAGAAATATTAACTCCTTATTTTGTAATGTCCCAGGATTCAGAAAATGATCATGGATCAGGAGAAGCAAGAAGGCGTGTCCACCAAGTGCTGTAAGAAGTCCATTGTCCGCCTGGTGCGGAACCTGTCCGAGGAAGGTCTCTTAAGATTGTATCGGACCACGGTTATTCAAGACGGCATCAAGAAGAAGGTAACTGCAGTCTCTCCTGATGCCCTCAGAGCCAGCTGGGTGCTGCTGGAAATTTTCTCGTCCAGCTTCTCATATCCTTGTTATGTGTCAGCCATTCCTTTGTCGTCAGTAATTTCCCGTTTTGCCTTCTGATTTGGGGGTACACGGATCATCCCAACTTTCTGTGGAAGCTGGAAACAGAAAACAGGAATATTGTGCTGGAGCTTAGAGCGGCGTGTGTAGCCCAAGGCCAGTCCAGCCCTATAGCCACTCTTGGAAGGGAGAAGGGAAAGTGAGGCACACTGACATCCAGCAGAGCAGCGTTGGGAGAAGTTAAGCAGCATTCAGGAGGTGGACAATTCAGACTAAGCAGCAAAGACATTTTCCACAGAGATCCGAGGAAACATATCCTAGAGGAGATGACAGCTGCGACTTGGTCAGGAGGCACTGCTGGGTTACCCACGGGGGACAACATACCCCTTCTGTTTCAGTTTATCTGTTTCTGTGAAATATAAAGTTTGGGGCTGTTGCCATAAAAACTGTAGCTCAGTGGCTTTGGACATATTGTAAGGCATAAAGTTTTCAGGGTCAGGATAATTCGACAGCCCAGCTAGGTGCTGGAACCAAAGGGATTGGTGCCACAGGGGCAGTCACTTCCAGTGCCTGGTGTTTTTGTGACTGCACTTTAAATCTCTGCCTTAAGAGAGCTGTGCTTTGATGTTTTGCTTTCTTAATAACCTGGCAAGGTCATTTCTGTTTTTCACTTTATCTTATTTTATTTTATTTTTTTAAAGATTTTTATTTATTTTATCTTTAAAGGGGAAGGGAGGGAGAGAGGGAGAGAAATATCAATGTGTGGTTGCCTCTCGTGCGTCCCCTGCTGGGAACTGGCCTGCAACCCAGGCATGTGCCTTGACTGGGAATCGAACCGCGATCCTTTGGTTTGCAGGCTCGAGCTCAATCCACTGAGCTACACCAGCCAGGGCCAACTTTATCCTATTTATTGAGACATTTGAAATTTGGAAAACATAGAGCAGTACAAAAATGACTTTAAGAAACACATTTCCTACCATTCCCAGTTAGCAGCACTCATCAGTTTTTAGATCTGCAGTGAGTCCCCTTGACCTTGCTCCTCTCCCATCCCCAGCCACCCTGCCACTCATCCCTTTGAGCAGTGCCAGGAGCTCCTGGTGCTGACATCTCTAGTTGCAGGACAAAAGCCCCCAGCTGTCAGCCACAAAACCTCTGATTTCTGTCCATCTTCACAGAGTAGGCCTTTCAGACAGGCAGCCCTCTCAGTGCAGAAATTGAGGGTGAGAAAACCTCCCTTCGTCCAAGAGTGGAGAGGGGCAGACTGGCAAAAGTATCCACTGTGTCCCCAGCTCCAACTTGGCCCTGTATCCACCAGGCAGTAACGGAAGGAGTGGGCGAGGGTGGAGGTGGGCAGCAAGTACCATGGGTACACGCTGAGGATCACAAAACCTCAAAGATGAAGGTGCCCCGCCCTGGGGGCTTTATACCACAAGTACCACTATAGCGGTACCACTAAATGGTGCCCTATTTCTCCAGCCAGAAAGTATTGCAGTATTGTACATCTGCCTCCAGGGTAAGCTTAAGTGTCTCAACAGCACTTTCTCTGGCACCTAGAGCATGGCTGCCCCAGGTGGCCTCCTGGTCTCCTGGAGCCACATGGACCAGAGTTGCTGTGCCCTGGGATCAGCCTTTGCCTTGGCTTCTGCATCTAACTGCCTGTCCTTTGGGAAGTTGGCTGGGCCATTTGGCTGTGGAAAGTGGGAAAACAGGAAGGCTTTGTATTTGCACCATGCTTTTAAATTCTCTGGGTGTTGTCTAAATGAATTTCATTTGAGCCTCACAAAACCACAGAAAAGTTGGCGGAGCATGAGGAAGGGGTTGCCATTGCACAAAGGAGGAGCCAAGCAGACTGAGCCAAGTCAGCCTTTAAGTTCCCATCTTCAAGCGTTGCTGCCTGTTCCATTTTCCAGACCAGTTTTGTCATGAAGGCTCCTGGCCAGAGTTAGCCATTTAGAACACCTTACCTTGCTCTCTCTTGCCAGTGACAGAGACAAAAAGGAAGCCTGGCTGTCCACATTCCCAGGCCATTGTACCTGCCATCTACTGCACAGCTGTCACTCAACACCCTCTGCCTAACTCCACCACGTTACTGCCATTCGTCATCCTAATTATCCCTCATGAGATGACAACCACTCTAACTCAGTTTCAGTACCTCAGAAAAGGTAGAACAACAAAAGCAGTTCTAAATCCTTTGCTGATCGGTTTAGAAGTGCACCTGGCAGGAGTCCCACAACGGCACTCAGCGAGGGGAGATTAATGGAAGCCGTTTACCTTCTCCAGGTGGAAGCCCTCAGGATTCACGAGTAACTCTGGGAAATTCTCAGATAGTAGGAGTGGGGCCTCGGGAGCAGCTCACCAGGTAGATGTGAGACCAGTGGGCCACGAGCCCCCATGAGGGGACGACAGGGAAGACTGCCCTATTTCTAGGCTGGAAGTCCTCACCTAAGCAGAGTTGCACCTTAGTGATGGCAGAACTTCATCACTTGTTCACCTGAGGGATTTGACAGTGGCAAACTGTTTAGCAGTGCGCTTTGTTTGCTCAGTCTCTTAGCTGTTTTTTGGAAATGTTAATGAAAACAGGTGTAGTCAGTGCTCCACCAGGGAGCTGAGTTGTGGAGCTGTCTCCCTCTGCTCCTCCCGCCCTTCGGGGTGCTCTGCCCTCTTGCTGCAGGTGGATCTGGTGGTGCACCCGTCCATGGACCAGAACGACCCTCTGGTGCGAAGTGCCATCGAGCAGGTTCGTTTCCGGATCTCCAATTCAAGCACAGCAAACAGGCAAGTGGCAGCACCCATAGGAGTTCACAGCAAAGCTGCCTGGAATGTGTGTCTTCATTCCTGAAGCCATTTTCACAAAAGCCCTTGGTTTATTCCTGTGTGAGATCAGTGAATTCACTGGGTTAGGGTTTGTGGTTCCTAGCCTGGCAAGGATTCATTTCTGTTTTCTTTAAGAAAAAATAAAATCCTCACATTCTTAATTCTGTTCTAATTGTGGACAGACCACTCCAAATCACAGGCTCTGTGATGAAACTCGTTCAGTCTCATAATGGCTCAAAACTATTGGCTCAAAAAACTAGTTGCTTCTCTGAGGTCTTCTCTAATTTTGCCCATAAACCATCTAATGGACTGAGAGAAAACTCAGGGATGGGAGACACTTCTTAGCCAGGTTTAAACCACAGGTGACCCACTGGAGAGCAGAGGCCTGGCTCTGGCTTGCAGACGCTGGTTTGTGTGGCTTGCATGCACCAGCCACGTGTACTTTGAAAAAGATGCCAGTTCATCTCCTATCAGATTCCTGATTTCTGCAACTTGTGAAAGTGTCAGAGGACCTAGTATATATCAGGCCCCCTTTCTCACAAGGTAGCAGCTGCCCCATAGGTGGGGGTGCACCCTACAGGTCACCACAATCCTCTCCATTCCCTAATGTCTAGTGACCTGACACATTTTATTCATATACGTCATCTGCCTGGCCTCTACAGGCAGTTGAGTTTGAAACCTCAGGATCAAATAGCTTCATGTGATTCATGAGGACAGACCCCGTCCTTCCTCTCCACCCTTGGTTTTCTCAACATAACATTGGTCTTATACTCGGACTGCAGGGTTAAAGGGCCCCAGCCTCCAGCACCTCAAGGGGAGGCCGAAGAAGAAAGTCAAGTGAAAGAGGACCCAAGTGGATCAGGAGACTCACAGACAAATGCTTCGTCTAAACCAGAAAGTGGACGGGTGAAAAAAACCGATGAGAAAATGGGCATAACTCAGCTTAAAAACTATAACCCTGTTGTAGGTAAAAAGCATCTCTTGTGAATGTCTCTTGTGTTTCTTTTCTTTTTCTTCTTATTGTGTTTCATTTGTTGTCCTCACGGTGCCATTGCATCAGCCAGTGCTCTACGTTGAAGCACTGGGCTGCACCCTGAGGATGAGGTCTGAGCTGCTGGCAGGTCTGGGGTCCAGTTCCATGCCTTCCACTGACAGCAGTTCCCTGCCTAGAGCAGGACGGGAATGATTCTTGCCCTGTACGCCTCACAAGGCTGTTACAAGACTCAGATGCAATTATGCTAGATCCCTACATGAGGAATTATTCACAGAGATTAATTTCTTCTGCTAACTGTCCTTGGGCTGGAATATTCTGTAAATCACAGTTTCCACCTCTCCTGACCCCATAAGCCTTCTAGTGGTTATAGCCGTTGGCAAGTTTGAGCATCTGTGCAATTTTGCCAGTCAGGTCTGACGGAGCTGCCCTAATGTAAATAAATGTGCGGGGCAGGGCTTTCTAATTGAGGGCGTTGCCCCTCTCCTAGTCATAGATGGGTGTTCATGGGGAGGGCAAAGCCCACTTATCAGGACACAGACCTCTCTATCAGGCAGAAAAATGTGCTGGTAGGGGATGTAGCAAACTCAAGGGTCCCAGACAGGAGAGTCATTTGTGTGGCCTCTCTTGCCGGAGGCTCCAGTCACACAAGCACCACCTTTACTCTCAGGGCACAGTCTCCCCGTTAGCGAATCCAGACTGAAGGAGAACGTGAGTGTGTGCATGCGCACACGTGCAGCCAAACAGCACACGCACTTGAGTAGACAAAAGGCAGTGAGTGTTGTTCCCCCAATGGGCCAGGCATGATGGGGAGGAGAGGCCTCTGGTCATTTGTCCTTACTGCCCTGTTCCTGTGTCTTCCTTGACTCTCACTTGTTCTCTCAGTGAACATTTTATTTGTATCAACTTTGAAATAATCTACTTTAAAAGAACCTAGATTCTGGAATATTTTGCACCACCTGCATCAAGCCAGGAGTTCTATGTGGAGGTCTCTCAGGCCCTCTGTGGCGGCTTCCTTCTCCATTGCCCTCTGGATCATCCCCTGTGCTCTCCTCCTCCTTTGCCCTGACACTCCACTTCCTGGCCCTTCCCAGAATGTGTCAGGCACACACCCACCCCAGGCACTGAGCGTGTGCCTGGGTTGCACAGCCCAAGGTCTCCACATGGCCCACCCAGCCACTGACTTGCAGACTTCACTCAAGACTTCTCTTCGGTGAGGCCTTTCCTGGCCTCTGTAGAATTGAAGCCCTCCTTCCTCTCCCTTCCTTGCTTTATTTTCTGTACCATCTGTTTCCATCTGATGTGTTATTTTAGGTATTTTGGTATTATCTGCCCTTTCCCACTAGCAATTAACTTCCCTGAGAGTAAGACTGTTTGCTGTCTCCCTGGCACCTGAGACATAGTGGGCACACAGTAGTTTTTAATGAATTGAACTGATTTGAATCTGGGACTTTTCAAGCACTGCTTTCCTCCTTTCTTATCTCAGTTCCTGGACTTGGGCGTTCTCTAGGATTTCTGCCCAAAATGGCTCGCCTACAGGTGGTGCACATGTTTCTGTGGTACCTGATCTATGGGCACCCTGCTGGCAGCAAGGTAGAGAAAGTGGGCCTCAACAGTGACAGAAGAACAGGAAAGCAGGAGCCAGGCAGGACTGGAGCCCCGCCCTCCTCCGGAAAAGACCTGGAGGCCTCCTCTGATGCGCCACCCAAGGACAACCAAGATGGAGCGGTCTTGGAGGCTGAAGTGGAGCCTGCCGTAGAGACGGGTGAGATGCCCCGGGGCAGGCAAGCAGCAGTGGGATCCAAGGGGGAACTGTGATGGGTCCTCATCCTTATCACCTGAACTGGCAGAACACCCACATGGCCCTGGTCAAAATAATGGCATAATCCAAACCTTCTGAACCTCTGGGCTTCCTGCCTGATGAGTAGTTTTGTTGAAGTTTGTGGTAAGAGAGAACCACGACCTACTAGGAGGTGATACCACCATCATAACTTGACCCCTGTCTCTGTTTTTCTCCTAGTATATGTGGACGAAGCCTTGTGGACGCGCTTTGTCCCTCCCGTCCCAGTCCACCGGGACTTTGGCATCGGCTGGGCTCTCGTTAGCGACTGTCTACTCTGCCTGCCCCTCTCCATCTTTGTCCAGATTGTGCAAGTCAGCTACAAGGTATCAGCGACTCCCAAGCAATCACAGGGCCCAGTCTCTCAGCTCCAGGCCAGGAGGCTGCACTCACCTGGTCAAGCAAAAATACTTCAGGACTTGCAGTTGCCTGGATGGGTGGAGGGATGGATGGATGGATGGGAGGTAGGAGATTGGATAGATGGTTGGTTGGTAGGTCAAAGACTTGTTCTTCTAGGTAGATCACTCATCAGAAAGACAAATAATTACAATGTAACAATAAAATATGATTTTAGAAATTTGGTAAATACAGAAAAAAGGAGATAACAGAAATTGTCCCTAACTTCATCACTCAGAGCTGTCACTGCTCATGTTTCTGGTACATTTTCTTCCAGCCTTTGTTTCCCAGGCCGTGTTGTACGTGCGTGTGTGTGTGCGTGCGTGCGTGTGTGTGTGTGTGTGAGTGTGTGAGAGAGAGAGCTCCTTCTTTTAAAAAACTGCATTGAGACTATACTGTATTTACTCTTTTATCTGTTTTTTCCACTGAACAGTGTATTGCATTTTCTACATCATTAAGTTTTAACTTGATATTAAGTAAATTTATAGTATTCCTTCTTATTCACATACCCTAATTTATTTAACCAGTCCTCTATTCTTGGACAATTAAATTCCAGTTTCTTAGTATTACAAATGACATGTGGCGAATACCTTTTGGTAGGCATATTCGTGGGGACCTCCAAAGTTTGTTGTTTTTTTTTTTACAGTAAGGGTAGGAATAGAATCACTGGCTTCAGAGGGAATCAGCATTCTTCATCTTTTTTTTTTTTACTTTAAATAATTTTTTATTTTTAAATTACAGTCGGCCTGCAATATTATGTTAGTTTCAGGTGTACAACCCAGTGTTTAGATATTATATAACTTACTAAGTGATCACCCCTATAAATATAATACCCACCCATCATCATACATAGTTACTATAATATTACTGACTGCATCCCCTATGCTGTACTTTGCATTCCCTTGACTATTCTGTAACTACCAATTTGCACTTTCTAATCCCTTCACCTTTTCTACCTATCCTTCAAGTCCCCCTTCCACCTGACAACTATCAAAATGTTCTCTATATCTATGAGTCAGTTTCTCTTCTGCTTGTTCATTTACTTCGTTTTTTAGATTCCACATGTAAATGAAATCATGGCATTCATCTTCCTCTGCCTTATTTCACTGAGCACAATACCCTCTAGGTCCATCTATGTTGTTGCAAAGGACAAGATTTCATTCTTTTTTATGGCTGAGCATTCCACTGTACATGTGCACCACTTCTTTATCCACTCATCTATTGACGGACACTTAGGTTGCCTCCCGTATTATAGCTAAATAATGCTGCAGTGAGCATAGGAATGTGTATGTCTTTTCGATTTAGTGTTTTATATCCAGAAGTGGAATTGCTGTGTCCTTTTTTGTCTCTTGTTATATAGCCTTTGTTTTAAAGTCCATTTTGTCTGGTGTTATTATTGCTATCCCAGCTTTTTATCTGTTTCCATTTTCATGAAATACCTTTTTCTATCCCTTTACTCTCAGTCTGTGTGTCATTCAGTCTGAAGTGTCTCTTGTAGACAGCATATGTAAGAGTTTTGTTATTCAGCTTCCATAAGTCTTTTTTGTTTTTAATTTCTTTTAGAGAGGGTGGGGAGAGAGTAGAAAGGGATAGAAATATCTGATATGTGGGAGAAACATCAATCAGTTGCCTCTTGCACACCCCCAACCAGAGACCTGGCCCGCAACCCAGGCATGTGCCCTGACTGAGAATTGAACTGGCGACCCTTTAGTTTGCAAGCCAGTGCTCAATCCACTAAGCTACACTATCCAGGGCTCCATATGTGTTTTTGTTGTAGTATTTAATCCATTGGCACTTAAAGTAATTGTTTCTATGTATTAGGTAGAGCTGCTATGTCTCCCAGGCTTGGTAGAGTGGCCTTATGTAGTAGGTGTCCTGAAGTGTCCAGTGGCACAGCCTCCACCTCAATCACTCAAGCTGGACACTTCTCATGTACCCAGCACATGTGGGCTGTGTGCCCCCTCTTATTAAAGTTAAGCCTTGATTACTGTTGGCACCTCAATAGGAGGGAATTACCCCCAGGCTGATGGCTGCAAGGACTGGCTGCCACCACCATGGAGGATCAGCTCTGCAGGAGCTGACCCACAGAGCAGAACTTACTTCAACAGGGCTTTGGTGCCCGCTGAGTCTGCTCCTTGGGGGTGTCACTTGTGGAGGTGGTTGGGTGATGCTTGGATGCTGTTTGAAGCTGTCCACCAGGTGCACTGGCTCTGGGGCCTCCTGGGAGGTGCAGGCCAAGGTTAGCTGCCACCCGTGCCCTGCCCGGGGCCACCCAGCATGAGCTACAAAGTGATCTGCAGATGGCTGCTACTTATGCTGGGCCTGGAGGTACCCAGGAGAGGCCAAGCTAAGAACCAAGGTCAGCTGCCACTAGTCTCAGACCTGGGGCCACTTAGCAGGAGATACAGAGCATGCTGAGACCAGATGCTACATGTTTAATAGATTTTTAGGAAAGTATGAAGCATGAACTAAGACAGGCCTATCCTGTAGAAAAGGCACTGGGATCAACTTGGGTGGACCCACAAGTTGGGTGGGGCGGAGTCTCAGGGAATCACTAGAGCAGGGCAAACAGTGATAGCCAGGTTGAAGGAGACTCAGATATGGCACCTACCTGCCAGCTCTGTGGGGTGGAGAGCCTCTGCCAGCACTTTTGCCTGGGAGAAAGTTGACCCTACAACTCTTACCCTGATGCCAGATACTTCATTTTCATCCTGTGTGTCCCTGGTGCCTTTCCAACTACTGCCCTGGCACTAGAGCCCAGAGCAAGTGAGTCCAATTAAGTCTGTGCATGGGCTCTTTAAGAGGAGTGCCTGGGACTCCAGAAGCCCTCCCTCTCACTCAGCCACAATCCCAGCTAGTTTTTACACTCAGAAGTTATGTGGACTTCTCAGCGCTGGAGTCCTGGGCTGGGGGCTGATGTGGGGCTGGGACTCCTCCCTCCTCAGGTGAAATATCACAGCTGAAATATCCCTCCCAGTTTTTCTCCACCACGTGTGAGTGTGGAACCAGCCCTTTTTGCATTTCTGTCCCCTAGCGGTCTCAGTGTGGCGGCTTCTTTGTATCCTTAGTTGTAGGACTTCTGTTCAGCTAGATTTCAGGAGGTTCCGAGTGATGATTGTTCTATACTTTAGTTGTAATTTTGGTGTGGTTGTGGGAGGTTCCAAGTACTGCACTTACCTATACTTCCATCTTTGTCTTTTTTTAAATATAAATGAATATATGTCCATATCATCCCCCAGAGATGTTTTAGCATTTGTGTGCCCAGCAGCAGTATATGAGGGCACCTGTTGCTTACACCCAGCAATGTGGTAGATGGGCTGGAAAGGAGGGGTGACAAGACTGAAAGCAGAGGTGTGGGAAGTTTGGGGAGGGCAGGAAGGAGGGGGTGCTTTCACCATGGGGCTGAGGGGCAGGTTCCGAGAGGCTGCAGCCCAAAGAAGAGTGGTGTTTTTTCACAATTCTGGCAATTCACTCTGGTCTTGAGGGTGAACTAAACCTGAAAATCACCTCACAGGTGGACAACCTTGACGAGTTTCTGAATGACCCTCTGAAGAAGCACACACTGATTCGCTTCCTTCCCAGGCCCATCCGGCAGCAGCTTCTGTATAAGAGGTGAGGTTCCTGAAACTGACACAGAGTGGCTGAGGGTCCCAGCAAGCTCCGTGAAGTTGGGGCTCTGCATAATCATGTACCAGGAAGAGGAAGGGTTTCTGCCATGCCTCTTCTAAAGACTCAAAGTTTTCATTAATTTAGCTACCTGTGAGCCTCCTAGATAAAGCCAGGGTAAATGAAGTGTGGGTTGGTAAATTGTATTACTTAATTTCAAGGGTCTTTTAAAGTAAAATCTGCTGATAAAGACTGCAAGTATAATTAGTATGGTTTTGTCCTTGTTACATTTATTTTCTGAACCAAATCCCCAGTGTAGAATCGATGCTCCATTGCCCTTGTCGGGTGAGGAAGAGGGATTCTGGGCCTCAGTGCAGCGTGGGCCTGAGGCCAGTCCTCCAGGTCCTGCCAGCTGGAAGAGGGGAGAATAGTGAGGTGCGTTCCTCATCCTGGATGCAGGTCTCCTGACCACAGCTGAATGTGGTGTGATTGGGTCCTGCCCACCCCCTCTTTTCCAGGCGGTACGTGTTTTCAGTCCTGGAGAGCCTTCAGAGGCTGTGCTACATGGGTCTTCTACAGTTTGGCCCCACAGAAAAGTTTCAGGACAAAGATCAGGTAACATCATTCAAGCCCAAATGGAGGAGGAGTTCCTGACTATTACGCAGTGTCCAGACAGCTAACCTGAGGCTAATTATGAGGTTCTCCCCTTACCCCATCCCTGTCTCCTTGTAGGTCTTCATTTTCTTGAAGAAGAATGCAGCCATTGTTGACACCACCATCTGTGACCCACATTACAACCTTGCCCGCAGCAGCCGACCCTTTGAAAGGCGTCTTTATGTCCTCAACTCAATGCAGGATGTGGAAAACTATTGGTTTGATCTGCAGTGTGTCTGCCTCAACACCCCTCTAGGTACCATCTCTCTTTTCAGGACCTCACTGCTTCCTTCCTTTCTGTGGGATAACTGGAGTTAGAGCTAGGAAAGACATCGCCTCATTTTTGGGCTACTCTTCGGGAGCCTGGAGTTGAATGGTAGGCCTTGAATGGGGAGGGATCCTGTCCCCCTACGCCATTAAGCCCAAGCAGCACCACCTGGTCTTTCTGTGTGTGTTCATTCAGCAGGTATTTGTTGAACCCCTTGACATGTCATTGCCTGTGCCTGACCGTGAGCAATGAGAACGCATCTCATCCCTGCCTTCATGAGACTCTGTTCTCGTGGAGAAGACACACACACACTACTCACACAGACCTAGGGTGTGGCGAGTGCTGCAGAGGAAATAAACAGGCAAAGGCACTCGGGGCGATGAGTTGAGGGCATCTGAATGCGTGCTCAGGAGCAGCCTTTCTGAGAAGGAGACAGTTGAGCTTCGTTCTAAAGGCTGAGGCTGAGCTAGCCATGCGCAGAGCTGGGGAAGAGCATTCTGGCCTGGGGCAACGGCAAGTGTAAGGGCCCCAGGTGTGGATGGGGAAACAGAAGAGGCCAGCGGGGTGAGAAGGAGAGTAGCAGCCGAGATGGAGAAGGGGCAGAAGCTAGACTCCGGAGGCTTTGCAGGGCACAGCCAGCTGTTGGGTTTGTTCTAAGAGTAGGGAGAAGACCTTAGGGGATTGTAAGCAAGGAGTAACAAGATCGCTTATGTCTTTATTTTAAAGATTTTATTTATTTATTTATTTTTTAGAGAGGGGAGAAGGGAAGGAGAAAGGGGGAGAGAAACATCGTTATGAGAGAGAAACATCAATCACCTCTCATACACACTCCAACCAGGGACTAAACCTGCAACGCAGGCATGTGCCCTGACCAGGAATCAAACCTGTGACCTTTTGGTTTGTGGAACAATGCCCAACCAACTGAGCCACGCCAGTCAGGGTCGCGATCACTTACGTCTTTCAGAGCTCGCCCTGGAGAATAGGCAGAGGGGCCAAGAGTAGAAGCAGAAAGGCCAGTTAGGGGCTGTGACTCATGTCCAAGAGAGAATGTATATTGACAACAGTGACAGGGGTGGACTGGGAGGAAAAACTGCCAGACCTGCTGGTGGAGGGGGTGAGCGGGGCTTTGGTGAGACCTTTGCTCTCATTCATTTTCTCTCCCCAGAAAGTTCCCCAACCTGTGCTCACCCTGGAGGTGGCCACACCTACTTCAAGTGTCTCCTCTTGAAGCCTTCCCAGCATCTTTGCTGTCATTCTCTTATTTCATTCTGTGGATTTCTTGAGCACAGGAAATGTAGCTGTTACCCCCATGGTGTCTCAGAGTGTCTGTGCCCAGTGGCTCCTACAAATATTTATTGAGTGGGTGGAAGGTCTGTGATGTTAGAGAGCCTCCAGTCCAACATTCTCTCCTTGAAGCCTGTTTTCATCTGGTCTTTTCTTGCCTCTTCTACCAGGAGAAGAGGGATGGGCATTCACTTTGAACCTAGGAGAGGACCGTGGCCCCCCTCCTCCTGTCACAGAGTTGTAAGGTCAGCATTGCACGTTGATTTCGCACAGCAAGGATCATGCACTGTTCAGTAGAACTGCTCGGTGCCAGCAGGGTAACGCGCTCCAGGTACTTAGAGCCTTTAATGGGTCCAGGCAGTTTAGGACGTTATGTTTCACAGACTCCTCTGGCATTCATTAACAAGGAAGGCTTTTACCATTAAAGATTTTTAAAGTTCTCTAATTCCCCTGCATTTTATACCTAGATGATGATTTCTGAGCCAGTATGTTACTTGCATCAAAGCTTTTCAGACTTGACAGTTAGTGGGTCCATCTATCTCTTTTAGTGTTCATGAGAGGAAATGTGCAAGGCTTATTGAATCCATTAATCAGGCCTTGATTGTCCCTTCGTTTAGCAAACATTTGAGGGGTTCTCCCCCAAGGACTAAGGGGAAAAGTACCGCATAAGAAGACGTAGGCGTCCTTTAGAGCGGGGGCTCTGGGACACCCGAGTGCGCAGGCAGCCCCCGGAGCCTGCTGAAACGCAAGTCGCTGGCCCCGTGCAGAGCTCCGGGTTCGGCAGACCTGGGGCTGGCCTAAACCCGCGTTTCTCATAAGCAGCCTGTAGTGCACGCGAGAAGCTCTGCATAATGTTTCCCCGGGTTCAGCTGTCTGTTCAAACACGTGCCCATGGGCAAGCTCTTTGTAACCTCCAACTTTAAGGCAGTATGTTTCGCAGAACCTCATTTCTAAACTGGGAACACCACCACTGCTTTGTGGGCTGAGGCGAAGCTTGACTCAGAAGGCTCTGTAAAGCGGGCGGAGAGGTGGGGGTCGTGGCCTTTCCCCACTGCCCCTCCCCCACCTGGGCCCAGGTCTCTAGAAGAGCATGTTATGAGAGGGTTCTTAACAGTCTGCAAATTATCGTAACCTTCCTTTTCTTACAAGAATTGCCATTTTCTTTATTGGGCAATAACTGAATGTGATTGCTCTGTTAAATGAATGCACCTCTTGGGCACTCAGGAAACATCTGGCTGCCCCTGGCTGCTCAGAGGGAAACTGGTGCTGCATCTTCCTATCTGTCCCAGGTCCTTGCTGACCCTCACCCCTGCAGCCACAGCCAAGCGCAGTCATTTTCATCTCCTGCTTCCTCTGTGCTGGCTCACTGCATGTCCACGGGGCTCCTCCCACCCCCACATCCCCAAGAAGAAAGCACAGCGTTTCTCTGCTGGCAACTCCCCTGGCCTACTGGGTTCTTCAGTTGCCTGCGGGCCACCGCATTAGTAGTGTCCACCCTGAGTACAGACCCTTTTCTCAGTTCACCCGTCAGTGTTTAACTCTCTTCCTTTTGCTCCCTCTGACACCTGTTATAAGGCATTTTGTACAGAAAGGTTCTACCAGTTTCAGACCCTCTCCTCTGGTTGGGGCACCCACACAGAAGGGGAACCCACTCTTCCCTGGCCACCCAGCAACACACTGTCACCCTCCAGGACCACCGCAGGGGGGTGTCATCAGCAGGACTCTTTGGTTTTCCAGGTGTGGTGCGCAACCCGCGTGTCAGGAAGAGCGGCAGCCCAGACCAGGGTGGCGATGACAAGGGCAGTCTGCAGAAGGAGCAGGAGAGTGCCATCCACAAGCACAATCTGGAGCGCAAGTGTGCCATGATGGAGTACACCACGTGCGTCCCTGTCCCCACCTACAGGGTCACAGTGATGCTCCCCTGTAGGCTCCCGCTCCTCCATGCTGGGCTTCAGATAGCAGACCAGGAGTGCCTGAGTCTCAGAGCCTGCAAATTCATCTGGTCCCAGCCAAACCTCAGCCCACACATTGTATTTCAAAAAAAAAAAAAAAAAAAAAAATCAGTTATCAAAGTTCAAAAACTGGGAATTTTACATAAAAATCTGAGGTTTAGACAAGTTCTTCACTTCTGTTAACTATTTTTCTTGGAAGGTATAAGTTGTGGAAAATAGCCCCCACCTACACTAGAGGCTGTCTGTGAGGAGAGCTCGTGTTCTGTTTACTTCCTGTCTCTCAGGGGCAGCCGTGAGGTCGTGGATGAAGGCTTGATCCCTGGAGACGGGCTGGGAGCCGCTGGGCTCGATTCCAGTTTTTACGGACACCTAAAACGCAACTGGATCTGGACCAGCTATATCATCAACAAGGCCAAGAAGGTGGGCTTTTGAGGGGTGGACACCCACACCCCAGCCACCGCCCCAGGGGCTGCTATCACCACATCCTCCTGTCCCTTTCCCAGCTCACAGTTTCTGAACTGGTAAAACCAAAAGCAACCGGAGACACAAGTATTTATTTCCATATGTATCAAAGGCCCATCAGGCCCCTTAAACACTGCCTTGCTTGTTTTTTGTTTTGTTTTGTTTTGTTTTTTGGTGTTTTTGTTTTGTTTTGTTTTTTGTCTCAACTGCTTCTAACTTAATCTGTGACGTGGACAGATATTTCTTTTTAAAGAAGGAAAAGAAAGTCTGTGAGACAATTGTGTGCAATAAGAGAGTGGCTGGGCAGGAGACCCCACCCCCGCTAGCCTCTTGGCGGTCACTGCCTGGCCACCCTGGGCCTCTCTGCCAGACACTCACACCCCTCTGTGCACCTGCGATGCCGAGCTCCTGGGGGTTTGTGAAACCCCATGCTTCATTCCAGTGACACACCTGTCCTTTAGGAGAACACCAGTTCAGAGAATGGTCTCACGGTGAGGCTCCAGCCTTTTCTGTCCAAGCGCCCGCTGCCCCTTGGTGCTCCTGGAGGTACGTGTGCTGGGGGCCCCCCCCAGAATAGAGTTCACCCCCTCAGGGCCAGCCCAGCTGCGCACGTTTGTTTCATTTGGCTTCTGGCCTCTGCAGAGCTCATCTTGAAATGCTTATCTCCTGTGGCTCTTTCCAGACAGCGGCAGGCTGAGCATCTGGGGAGAAGCCAGAGCAGGATCCGAGCTCCGTGTTGACAGGGACGAGCAGTTTGAGGTTGACAAGGAGCCCGTGCTGGACAGGAACCAGAGGGTGAGAGGTGGGAAGAGCCAGAAGCGGAAACGGCTGAAGAAGGATCCTGGAAAGAAGATCAAAAGAAAGAAAAAAGGTTACGTGGTGATCATTTGCGTTTGCTAGGCCCTGTCTTTGCACGTTCTGGCTCAGAGATGCGCAGCAATCTCATCGCATTTAGAGTGCTAGCACCGTGGGATGGCCGTGCTTCCCAGATCCAAGGGGCAGGCAGAGACCCTTGAATTTCCTGTAGGCTGCCCCCTGCTTTCTCTGTATTTTTTTAAAGGTTTCATCTATTTATCTTCTAGAGAGAGGGGAAGGGAGGGAGAGAGGGAGAGAGACATCAATGTGTGGCTGTCCCCCACATGGCCCCCACTGGGGACCAGGCCCACAACCCAGGCATGCGCCCTGACCTGGAACCGAACCAGCAACCCCCTGATTCACAGCCCACACTCAATCCACTGAGCTACACCAGCCATTCTCTGTATTTTTAGAGCCTCTTCACTCATTGCCTCAGCAAAATTTCTAATTTCATCTCAACCAAAAAAAAACCTCATCAAAAATTCTTAGCAAAATCCTCAATCATAACCAGCCAAAATCCTATTATTCTTTTGGTTTACCTTTTAATATCTACATTTGTGCTAATCAGGCCAGAGTTTAAGGTTTGTTATGTATTTAGATTAGAGCAGGGCTGTCAAACTCATTTTCACCCGGGGCCACATCAGCCTCAAGGTTGCCTTCAAAGGGTCGAATGTCATTTTAGGACTGTGTAATGTAACTACTCCTTAACTAGGGTCAAGGAGCTCAGCACTGCTGCCAGGCAGAAATAAGGTGGAGGGCTGGGTTCAGCCGCGGGCCTTGTGCTTGCCACTTGTGGATTAGAAGGAGGACAGGATCCTTTAGGCCTGCAGAGTCTCTTTAGGTCTCATGAAGCTCTCAGGTGGGGTATGTTTCAGGTTGCTGTTTTGGATTCTTCCTCTGGACAGTATTTACAGTGAAGGAGGGCAGTAAGAAGACAGGTGTGTCTGTTTTGTAGACCACTCTTTATTTTACTTAAGTGGCCTGTGTATTTTAACAGTGACCTGATAGCTAGCTATTTCAGATCAAAACACTGTTTAAACAGGAACCTGTTTTGAGTGGTTTATTTGGCCAGTATTTATAACAAACAGCCTTGTGTCCGTTGCCTATCATTTTGGCTCACAAAGAGCTGAATTCTTTACAAGGCAAAATACAGTTGGTAGTGTCACTTTGGATCCAAATTTTCCTGCCCTGTTTTTCTTCTACCTTAATTTGGAAGATCACTAACAGTCTTTTAGAATTGGCAGTGGCATATGGGGTTTACCTCATGAAACTGCTGTCAGTCCACCCCACCCAGGGAAGAAGACGTTGAAAAACCCAGTGGTTACAAGCTCAAGTTCAAACCCTTGGTCTGCTACTTAGTTGTGTTGACTTTGGACAAGTTGCTATATCCTGCTGTTTCAGACCCTGTAATTAGAAAAACAAGGATAATAACTACATCTTTCTTGTAGGGTTGTTGCAAAGGATTGTTTTAATTATGTTAACATATGTAAAAAGCTTAAACCAGTGTTTGGCACGTAGTAAATAATTTCATAACATTAGCGACTGTTATTTTTCACTTAGTAGCTACTGTGTGCCAAGTGCTACACTAGGTGTTTCGGTCTCATTCAGTCCTCAAGGCAGCCCCGTCAATGGGCCTTGTTCCCACTGCGCACCAGCATTCCCACGACATCTCTGAGGGCGCAGAGCAGCAGAATGGGGTGGGGGGACGGGGCACTCCTTAGGCAAATGTGCCCTGGGCCTGCTCCACAAGCTCCTGTGAAGGTGCCTTTGAAAGGTGTAGTACCACAGTAGGGAAAAAATGGAGATTGGTGGGCAACTAACAGGAGGCTGCACTCAGGCTGCCCAGTCCCGCACGGTGAAATTCACCAAATGGAAATGATGAGGGCCGTGAAAAATCTGTCAGGAAGGGCTGAGTCTTTTGTGGTTAGTTGCATAGCTTCTGGACACAATGAGATTGTGATAACAGATACCCTTGGTCAAGTTTTACTAGCTGGGCAGAGACCTTCCCCTCTCCAGAGTGGCAGCTCCAAACCAGTTGCTATAGGCTCCCTCCCTTCTCCCCTCGGTGTTCTTAGAAGAGCCCCAGGAAGAAAAAAGCAAAAGCGTGCGTTACCACGATGAGGCTGACCAGAGCGCCCTGCAGAGGATGACCCGGCTGCGTGTCACCTGGTCCATGCGGGAAGACGGGCTGCTCATGCTGTGCCGAATTGCCAGCAACATCCTCAACACCAAGGTACTCGGCCCACCGGTCCCCTGCTCCTTCCAACTGATTTGCTCATCCCTCTCTCAGGGAGCTCTTTCCTGTCCGACCCCCACTGGAGGCTTGTGGCCTCTCTCATCTCATCTACTGTGGCCCCCGGCAAAAGCACTTCCCAGAATCCTACATATTAATGCCACTCCAGCATTTGTGCATTTCTTTCCAGCCTTCAGCTAATGCTTACAGTTCTTTGCCTGGCTGCAGGCAAAGCAGACCAAAGCCGTTCTGTCTTCACCTTTTCTGCTCCGCTCCTCCCATCCTCATATGCTTAAAAAAATCTGGTTTCTCTTTCAGTAGCTGCTTGTCACCTCTAGAAAGACTTCACTGACCCTGTCAAATGGAAGTAATCACTGTGTTCTCACTCTGTCCCTTGGACAGATACTTTTCATGCTGCTTCTGTTGCCTCTGGCACCTCTTGGCCCACTGGAGTGGCTGCTCCTCAAGGCAGAGAGACTTACTTGTCTTCCTCGCTGTAACCCCCAGCATGGTGCCTACCACACAGTAACCATCCAATCGGTATTTGCAGAGCAGTGTGGAATGGTGCAGTGGCCACAGCCTAACTCTCCGCCTTCCTCGTGGTTCACTCCTCCACCTGCCACACCACAGTCCGCCATACTCGAATGTCCTCTGGGCCTGTGTCCCTGGATCCCTGCTGGGTGGAGAGGGACTTGCTCCCTATCTAGCAAACTCCCTTTTTCCTCTGATATCACTGCCTCTAAGAAGGTTCTATAGCCCGAACCAGAGTTTATCTCCTCACGGTGTTCCCCAAAGCAGCCTCACTGACTCCTGGTCTGTCTCTTCTCACCACTTGTGTGGCGTGCAGCACGGCAGGGGGCAATCCAGGTGGGCGAATGTCTCCTCTGGGTGGTTGACAAAAGCCACCAGAAGAGCGAGCTTCCCCATCATCCAATACAGAGACTTTTGCAGGTAGTAATACTTCTGGGCAGATAGGTGAGGCAGCTGCTTGAGGGCCCCTTTGGTGTTTCCTGTTCTCAGCAGTGGCAGCCAAGAGAAGTCCACCTAGATGTCCTGTGCCAGGATGCTTTTTGCCAAAGGCTCGTTAGATCGCTTTTTTCGACTATTTTCCCAGATTCTCTCACCCTTCAGCCCCCTCCTAAATTTCAACCCAGTCCCTTCTCCAAGGAAGAACCTGAGGGGGACTGTTGCTGTCCCCAGTTTGTGTTCTCTGCCTCTCTAATGGGTGTTTTATCAAGGGGGGTCAGGGTGTGTCTCCTCCACCCACCTTGGATGCAGCTGGGCGAGACAGGAGAGTCCTGCACATCCAGGTCAGCACACCCTCTGCTCACTCACTTGGACTAACTATTCTGGGGCCATAAGAAATTCATCATTCTGCCCCTTCCTTATCTCTCAGCTCTGCCTTCCTGTGTGTGACTGAAGTGTTCTCCTGAGTCTACTGACTTAGCACATTCTCTCTTTCTTTTTTAATAGATTTGCTCCTTTTTTAAGATTATTTTTTAGACAGAAGGGAAGGGAGGGAGAAAGGGAGAGAAACATCAATGTGTGGTTGCCTTTTGCATGCCCCCTACTGGAGACCTGGCCTGCAACCCAAGCATGTGCCCTGACTGGGAATTGAACCAGCGACTCTCTGGTTCTCAGGCCAGCTCAGTCCACTGAGCCACACCAGCCCAGGGAATTAACACATTCTTTTTCTGCTAATGGAACATACAGAATGTTTCTGACCACACATAATCCATAATTAAGCTTGTAAAGCCCTCTAACTAAACACATTGTATATTTTCATAACCTCCCCTAACATGTTGCCCTTTTAGTCAGAACTAGCCAGCACCCTCTGAGTACCTCTCGTATTTGTCAGAAGATACGTTTTCCACAGGACTCTGAGGACTTATTTTATTCCTCTCCACCCAGCACCTCACCCTGTGCCAGGCACGTCCTTGGTGCCAAGTGAACGTGACTGAGCAAACACAAGGGGGCAGTGTGGAGTGTCGCCTGAGGCGGGAGGCTCCACAGAACAGATTTTTCCCATCCTTTGGGTCAGCGGCCCAGGCCTGGACTCCAAGGATGCTGACTTCCTGTCCTGACTCTGTTCCATCCAGGTGAAGGGCCCGTTTGTCCACTGGCAGGTTGTGCGGGACATTTTGCACGCTACCTTTGAAGAGTCTTTGGATAAAACATCTCATTCAGTTGGACGAAGAGCTCGCTTCATAGTCAAAAACCCACAAGCCTACCTGAACTATAAGTAAGCCTTATTTGAACTTTCATATCCAGGACGAGTTTATTCTAGTGTTTCTAGTTCATTCTTTACTCTCCTCTTTCATTTGCTTATGGGCCCAGTGTGAAATCCTGGTAGAGCTCACCGAGCTGGCCAGTGCTCGGTCCAAGTGCCAGTGTTCACTGGTGGGCTTGTCCTTGATGAATTGGGGGCCAGGACTGATTTGGGCACTTTCTCATGCCAAGTATTATCTAGATGAAAGGAAAACCTTGTGAAGTAGGTGCTGCTACCCTTTGTTACACATGGAGAAACGGAGGCCAGATAGGCCAGGTGACTTACTGAGCATCACACACTTAGCATGTGGTGAAGGCAGAGGCATGTGCCGACCCTCACTCCTGTTTTCAGCCTTCCAGAGCAGCTCTTGCCATCGCAGTATTAATGGCCTGAAAGCAAGCTAGACATGGGTCAGTGGACCAGGGGCACTTAGCCATGTCCTGAGCACAGCTGGGTATTCCTGAGAGTTTCCCCACCAGAGCCTGGTTGCGTGGAAACTGTGGCTGGCTGGGTCGCAAGGCATGTCCCTTGTGATTTGTCTTTTGCCAGTGTGGCTGCCCCTTTCCCCCGATCTTTTCACAGGGCCCTGGGGGAAAGCCATTGCCATCCTTGTCATACTCCTCTTCTGACTTCTCCACAGGCATGGGCTTGATTGGGGGCACCAGAGAGCCTCTGAGTTTGGGGGAGGCTCCCACATGAAGCAGCCAGTAGGAGAGCGGGGCCAGGAGCAGAAACATGGCAGGGTTGAGAAGTACCACCTGCGCCGACTGGTCACTCATGCGATGAGCTTGGCTCTGGACTGATTCTCAGCCATGGGCTGCTTGCAGCAGCCATGCTGGAGAGAGACAGGCCCAGCCCTGAACTGTGGACACTGGGGCCAGATAACTCCTTGCTGTGAGGCTGTCCTCGGCACTGTAGAATGCTGCTCAGCATCCCTGCCTCTACCCACTAGATGCCAGTAGCCCCCCCTCCATGTGACACCAAAGCGTCTCCAGATGTTCCCTGTGGGGCTAAACTGCCCCAGTTGCAAACCACAGGGTTACACATACCAAGGGGCTTTCCCATGTGAAGCCGTTGTCTTCTGTGATAGAATGTTAAACCTTTCTGTCTCAGAGGGTTCTGATTACCTGGTCCAGCCTCTTCTTTGGTCAAAGTAGATAGTGACAGTCAGTTGGCAGTGCAGTGAGACCTGCAGCTTGTCCCCCAGCAGCCCAAGGAGGTGGAATACCAGGGCCTGCAGGGGTGGCAGCCTGGGCCTCCATCTCCACTGCAGCTCAGAGTGGTGAGGCCTAGGATGGGGTTCCCATCCATTCAGAGGCTGCTTCCTCATCTGCGAACAGGATAAGGACACCAAAAATAACCACACCTGCCCCACCTGCCCTGGCCATTGGCATATACATGACCCCAGCAGCCCCTTTGCCTCACCGAGCTATATAGTGGAATGACAGTCTCTATCTTGCAAGCTCTTTATGAAGGTTGAAGTACTTGGCTCATAGGAAGCCAGTGAACTCTGATTGGCTCACCCTCCATTTCCTTTTGGGCAAGTCAGGCTCTCTTTACATCCTGGAGGAGTGGACAGATAGCGCTGCGGGGGAAGTTAGAGCTCTTAACAATAAGTGCCCATGCCTGTACAGTGTTTTTAAGTTCATGATACACTTTTGTACAAGTTGTTTCATTTGGTCTTGGCCGAGTCCCGTGAGAGCAGTTGGGAGTTACTGGTCTCCACCTACGCATGGGGGACGGAAGGTCAGCGGGGCCAGCATAGAGAGTGTGAGAAGTAACAGGCCTGGCCTGAATCAGTTTGGCTCAGCCCACATCCTTCA
The DNA here is from genome assembly GCA_004027475.1 of Anoura caudifer. Classification (NCBI taxonomy): domain Eukaryota; kingdom Metazoa; phylum Chordata; class Mammalia; order Chiroptera; family Phyllostomidae; genus Anoura; species Anoura caudifer. Next base: position 41,973 of record PVKU01005038.1, read on the forward strand.
CTTTTAAAAGCCATAATCATCCAACAGTTATATAAGTAAATCCTGCTTTATGGTTAGAGAAGGCCAGAGATGTCAGGCCAAAGACCTTCTGGTGGTTCTGAGCGTGGGTATCGTTCTGACTCCGGGCCTCTTTGATCTCCACAGGGTGTGCCTGGCCGAGGTGTACCAAGATAAGGCCCTTGTTGGCGATTTCATGAATCGGAAGTGTGACTATGAAGACCCAAAGGTAGGCCTGGTGCTCTGACTGGACTCGGCCTGCTCTAAAGGCAGCCGTTTCTAGGTCCTGGTGCAGACCTCCGGGTCTCACAGTGCCTCTGCCAGCCTTACAAACATGGGGTTGTTTCATGCTCATTTGGGAAGTTGACTTGTCAGTTCTTTGGCTTCAAACTTCATTTGATCTGGCTCCAGCATTAGTTTTTAAAGATGATCAGCATTCAACATGCGCCTTCATAGTGCTGCTGGGCCTGGGGCCTACTTATTAAGCAAACAAGGCAGCTCCTCAAGGAGAGCGGACAACAACAAGTTATAAAAGCAGCCAGACTGCCTGGAAAGCTTGCAGATAGGAGATGGGATTCTTTCTGAGATGCCTATCCAGTGGGGCTGGAACAGTGGCCGGCAAGACAGGAAACCGTCTCTACAGACCCAGATATCTCTGCTCTTCAGCTCAGCACCCACTCAGCCCTCGCTCACTGGGCGAGCGCTGGCCTCTGCTGTGTGCATGTCAGGCCTTAGGCCAGGCGAGGCCAACCAAAATGAAGATCCAGCCCTTCCCTTGGGGAGCCACGGGGTAGCGGGACGCACGAGGAGTACATGAGCTGCTCGGATCAGTGCAGTCACCCTGAGAGAGGAAAGCACGGGCCTGCAGGAGCACCAAGGGCGCCTATGATGCAAGTGGCAGAAAGACAACCTCACAGGGGCTTGAGGTTTTGTTTTCCCTTATGCTGAGCAGGCTGCAGATAGGCAGTTGTGGGCATGCTCAGTAAAGCAGAGACATCATCAGGACCTAGGTTTGTTCTGTCACTGCTCTTCTAGTCCCTAGCAGCCAGCTGTCCATCCTCATGCCAGTCACCTCATGGTTGCTGATTGACTGCTGGGTCCTCACAACAGGATCCGACGACAGGAAGACATAGGGAAAGGGGCTGCCCTGGGCTCACTGGGCCCTCGTGTCAGGGAGGGGGCAACCTTTCCCAGAAGCCCCTGGGGTTGCCATCATTGGCTTAGCACCATCCTGACTCATCCAGATGGGCTGAGTGCACATGTTCCCCAAACCATGTCAGAGTTGGCTCCACTCTTGAGCAAGATGGGGATGGAGAAAGTGGGCGACCAACAGTGTCCTCTACAGAGGGCTTTAGTGCAGCCACTAAACCCAGACTCTAAAGATGAGGAGCCAGCTGAGGCAAAGGCCATGAAGGAAGTGGGGAGTGAGGTGGCCTGTGCACACAGGGCTGGGAGGGCTGCGATGAGATGCAGTGGGGAAGGAGTGGGCTCACCCTGTGCTGGATGCGTTGTCGGTGTGCTGGCCACACTGCGGAGGACAAACTGGAGGGGTGAGACCGGAGGTAGCAAGATAATGAAGAGGCCGCATGGTGTTCTGGTCTGGAATGGGGTGGTCGCAGTGCAGGTGTGCACGAGGGGATGGGTTTGGGGTCCGCAGTTGAGCAGCGAGGGGAGGGGCGAGTTGGAGGAGAGGAAGGAGCCAGGGAAGAACCTGGGGATGGGGAGGTGACTGGAGTGCAGGCCTGCTGGTGGGGCAGGGACACAGTGGGCATTCTGGGGACTGGGCTGGACATTTTGGGTCTTCCTGGGGTTGGAAGAGAGAGGTGGCGATATGGTTGTGAGGTCTCGGCATGTTTGTTGGTACCAGGTGTGCCAAATCCCTGAGTGTCTGTCTGCTTCCCGGGTGGACTTGGTGGGCTGGGGAGGCCAGAAGGCAGAGGAGCGGCACTGTGTTTCTGGGTTTGCCACAAGGGTTTGTCCCAAGATTTTCCTTGACGTATCTTGTTGAAACTTCCCTTCAGGGAGAGAAAGGGCTTAATGTATTCTCTCTTATTAAAAGGTTTGTGCCAGCGAGTTTAAAGAATTCGTGGAGAAGCTTAAAGAGAAGTTTAGTTCATCCCTGAAGAATCCTAACCTTGAAATCCCAGACACAATCCAAGAGTTATTTGCCAGGTAAGGTCCTTCCGAGAAGGTTCTGTGTGATCCTCATGGGGCATGAGAAGATGTCACCACTGGGGCCACCACAGGCCAACAGTCCCACTCAGCCTTGCAGCTGCCCCTGCTGTCCCTCCTGCTGCTGGGCCGCCTCGCCTCTCCCAGTGGCTTGGAAATGGGGAGGCCCCACCTTCTGTAGCCCCCCAGGCACTCTCACTCGCCCTCCCCTGCAGACCCTGCCGCTGACTTAACTCTTCCCCTCTGAGATGTAACTAACTTGCCCAAGGTCACAGTGCTTATGAGCAACAGGGCCAAGACTGGAGCCTAGGTTGCTCTGACTTCGGAGCCCCTGGAGTTTCCAACTCAACCGCTCAGCCTCTGGAGAAAGACACAACTTAGGTTTGAGCACAAAACCCTGTGAGATTTTGAAATCTTGTGTTCTGTGAACCAGGCCATTTCCTCTGCTTAATCCCACTGTGAATCCCCTCTCTCCACCATCCTCAAGACAGTCTCTCCAGCCACTGGACTTCTGAATTACCCTCTCTAAGGAGACAGCGCTTATCAGTTGGTTTCTGCGTGTGAATTTTATACCTTTGCAGTTAGCTCTCCGTGTTTCTGTTGGAGACCTCATCCTTCCGTTTGTTCAACAAATAATTTATATAGCACCTGCTGTATGCCAGGCCTAAGGAGTGATTCCTAGTCATTTTCAGAGTTGACACCCTTTGGCTACTTTGGGAGTTTTGGTTTTGCTAATGGCAGTAAAATGTTCCCCAGATTACCCGGTGGCACAGTTTATATTCAGATATAAACTGTTTCACATGCTCTGTTCACCTGCATATAATTTGTATCGCCATGGATTTTCAGTGAAGTTATGGGTCCACTTTTAGTTTTAAAAGAAGATAGTTAAAAAATTTAAGGAGCAAACCATTTAGAGGAAAGAAAAAGTTTCAGTTCTAACAGTTTAAATTTATTCTTCATTCTAGCAGGCAAGGCAAAAACAAAAATGGTTCCAAATATTTTCTTGTTTGACTAAAAATAGTGGACTTGTTTTTCTGAAAAGGTTCTTTTTCTTGCTACTAAATTTTAGGAAACATTTACTATGGCAAAGATGAATTTTGACTTCAGTTTTGTAGAAACCAATGAAATGGCTTACAAATGGTAATATTTTTTGAAAAGACAGTTCTATGATTTATTCTTGTACTTATTTGCTTGGTATGATCACAATAAAACAACTTTACATGAAGCTTTAAAAAAAAAGAAATAATTTGTAATTCCAGCACCTAATACAGCCATTCCCCTTTTGGGTATTTTCTTCCAATCTTCTTTCTTGTGCTCATTTTTAATCATAATAAGCCTGCAATTAACAGTAGCTGCCTGCCTGGTACCATTTTCCCATCTCATTTCATAATTGTCAGTAAATGAATGTTCTGTTTTCTCAACCCTCATCTTTTTTTTTTTTTTAAATCCTTACCCAAGGACATTTTTTCATTGCTTTTAGAGAGAGAGGAAGGGCTAGAGAGAAACATTGATGCAAGAGAAGCATCAACCGTTGCTTCCTGTATCCCCTGAGCCTGGACCAAGGATTGAACCTGCAACCCAGGCATATGCCCTGACCAGGAATCGAACCCTCAACTTTTTGGTTAGGGGATGATGCTCAAACCAAATGAATCACACCCACCAGGGCTCAACCCTCATTTTTTAACATTCTTATTTGTTGAACAGAAGATATACTAAAATGAGTATATCCTCATTTTAGTTTATCGGGTTGGCCAAAAAGTCCATTTAGTTTCTTCCATAAAATTAAAGACATATTTTTCATTTTTGCTAATAACTTTATTGATTTGGATATTGGTGTATGCCGGCTATCTCCCGCATGGTATAACACTGATCTCAGTTAACATCTCAGTTTGATCACTGTCAACTTCAGCTGGTTTCCCTGATTGTGGAGCATCGTGCAGCAAGAACTCTCCAGCACAAAACTGCGCAAACCACTTTAGATACGTTCCAGAAGTCACAGCACCTTCTCCATACACTGCACAAATCTTTTCTTGTGTTTCAGTTGCATTTTTACCTTTCTTGAAGTAATAGAGCCTAATATGCTGAAAATGTTGTGTATTTTCTTCCATCTTCAACGTTAAAATGGCTGCACAAAAACTCACTAATTTTGATGCTTTTTTAAGTGCATGCTGATATGACAGCTGTCACACTATAATCTAACAAAATTGTTTCTATTCTAATGACGTTAAAGACAACTAAGCACTACTAGCACCATCTTATGGAAAAAAAACAAATGAACTTTTTGGCCAACCCAATATATGTACATGTTTGAATTTTAGTGAATTAACATTTTTTAAAAGACGTTTCAGCCAATAAATGGCCATCTTGAGCAAGGTGCAGCTTAGGTCAATGAAGGTCTACTATGGTGCATTGGCATGCTCTTTTCTTGTTTCTTACACAGATACCGAGTTTTGGCTATTGGAGACAAAAAATACCAAATTGGGAAGGAGGACGAACTTAATAGGCAAGTACTGACACACCAAGTGCCATTTCCTCAGCTGCTTGATTGGGTTGACTGTAACCTAGGACAGGGGTCATCTGGGGCCAGATCCAGCCTGCCCCTGTTTTTGTCAGTAAAGTTTTATTAGAACACAGCCAGGCCCATTCTATGTCTTATCTGTGTTGCTTTCATCAACACATCAGAGTTGAGTGATTGCATCGAGACTAGATAACCTACGAAGACTAAATTGCTTATCTGGCCCTTTACAGGCGAAGTTCGCTGACCCCTGACCTCCCACATCACTGGCCTGGCCTTAGAATGGGCTGGGGAAAGGTCTGAGCTCTCGGCCCCTGAGCTTTCTGAGCAAAAATGGGTAGAAAGCTCAGCCTTTCTCCCCCATCTTGGATAACCAATATTCTGTTTGATTTTAGCTCTAAATTTCAGTAAGAAGCCCATTCTCTTTGGAGAAACCTTGTTTAAATTGGATGAAAAGAAAGTGTAAGCACTTAACCATGTTTGCTAATTGTCGTGGAAATGTTTCCAGGTCATATTGCCCCCTATCTCCTAGACTGCAACCTTTTCCCTATAAAAATGGGCCAGTTCATGGGGTTTAAAAACCACCATGTATTTTGTCTTGGTTTATAGTTTGGGTACTCAGGTCACTTCTGTGAGATTGAAAACTCGTCATTAATGAGAACCGAGTCTACCTGGGATGCATGGTACCCGCGCAGCCTTGTGTCACCCTGCCGCCCTTCTCTTTCAGCATGGATGACATTCACTTCCTGGTGCTCCAGAACCTGATCCAGAGCACGCTGGCCCTCTCGGACAGCCAGATGAAGTCCTGTCAGTCCTTCCAGGTGGGTGTCAGAGACCCAGCACCTGCTTCGCAGCAGCGCTCTGGGACTGCAGTACCCCCAGGGGCCAGTGCCACATGAGGTTTCGCTCGTTCTCTTCTCAGGTGTGGGACCCAAAGGCCCTGAGTTCCCCTAAGATGCTGGCCCTCATTCACTTAATCCGTAGAGTGCAGGCATAAGACCCACCGAGCTCCACAGTACCGGTGCTTTGATGGGAGGTGGACTTGTAGGAGGCGAGGCTGGATGGGCAGGATCCCTCTCACAGGTGTCCTTGTCCATCCTAGTGAGGGTGGGCGTTCTCCCTGCCGGGGAATGTCATTGGCATGTGAGGTGGGGAAGGAACAGCTCATCTGACACAGGTATCAGAGGGTGACTGCCATGGAGAATGTTCAGGGTGGAGGGGGTGGCACGTGTAGAAGCAGGGAGAGCCATTGGCTAGAGACTGCAGTAAGAAACGGTGGTGAACTAGATGGTGGTGGTGTAGACGGCGTGAACCAGGTGCATTTGGGAATATGTCTGGAGTAGAGCCCCCCAGACATACGATGTGCTGGGTGAGGAGAAGGAGCGAGTGGTAGCACAGGTGATTTTGCGTTTACTCCTGGTGTCTTTGCATCCAAAGCAACAGGTGTAGGGTACAGAGCCTTCCTTTTTCCCCAGTCACCTGTTTCCCCACCCTCTTTGGTCTCTGAGGTGTGACGTGATAGTTGGGCTGACAGGGTTGCTGGCTCCCTCCAGGCTGTCCTCCCTACACTCCCAAGTGTCAGCGCCAGCTCCTGAGCACCCCCATGTCCTGGCTGTTCCCTGGCTTGCTGCTCACCCACGACTTGCTGTGTTGCAGACATTCCGCCTGTACCAGGAATACAAGGATGAGATTCTCGTGAAGGCCTTCGTGGAGTGCCAGAAAAGGAGCTTGGTCAACCGGCGCCGGGTTAACCACACGCTGGGCCCGAAGAAGAACCGGGCTTTGCCCTTCGTGCCCATGTCCTACCAGCTGTCCCAGAGCTATTACAGGTGGGCACGCGCTCGGGGAGCCTTGGCCTGGCCATAGGAGAGGTGGGGCACCCAGTGTCAGGGATCCGGCCACTGTAGCACACGTGAGTACAAGTAGCAGGACATCCATCCTCACCAGAGAACACAAGCAGCCAGGGCCTATGTAGCCTCGTGCATGAGATGCAGCCTCTGGGAATGAGTGTTCTCACCACACCTGTCTTTCCTGGTGTGGGCAGAAGGCTAACACTTGCAGTGTTTTGTGTTGGGGCATTTACCCTTTTTGCAGGTAGTTTGTTTCCCTTTCTCCTGTCAAATCGGGTAAGATGAGTTTCTAATGTGGTTCTTGGTCCAGTTAAAGTGCACCTCCGTGGTGGCGCAGCCTCAGTCCCTAATCCTCACACTCAGAGCCGCACCAAGTCACCCGTCGTGCGGGTGCACAGGCTTCGTTGTGAAGCCATCAGCTATTGCTGAGGCTCGGTCCACCGCATAGCAGCACCCTCAGTGGTGGTGTGGGTTGTTGAGAATTGCCTGATGGGACCCCTCTTGCTAGGAGCGCCCCTCACGGCTCACAGCATGGCCTCACACCAGGCAGACCTGGCTGCTGTTCGCTGCACATCTGGCATCCCGTGCCCCCAGCCTCCTCAACCACACAGAGGAAGTCCATTAAAACAGTCCCAGAAGTTCTTGGCAGCTCTGCCCCAGGGTGCCTTCCCCTTCTCCCTGTCGGTCTCCTGACTGGTCCTCAGACTCCTGCAGAGACCCCTTCGGACAATGAACAGCAGCCTGAACATTGTTCTGCTTCCTTCATCCGTTTCTCTGCCTGTGACCCCAGACACTTGCTCCTTTCCTAAACACCCATCTGAGTTACCCTCAGTCCCTTTTCCTTTCCGGGAAGCAGCCTGATGTAGTAAAAAGAGCTATGACCTGGGAAGCAGAAGACGTGCATTCAGGTCCAGCAAGGCCATTTGACCCTGAGCCACTTAGCGGACTTCAGCGTTCCCATCTGAGCCAAGAGCAGTGCTCTGCAGATCAGAAAGACCTGTGGGTCCCCCTCTGAGCTAGGTCCCTCTGTCTCTGCTGGTGCAGATCTTGGAAAGTTGCACTCCAGACCAAGGCAAGGGCAGTCGCCTTTTGGATACAGTGAGGTTGAGCACATGGGTGTCCTCTTGTCACTGTATGGGCTCAGGGCTTGCCTTGTGTAAAAGATGGTTATGACAAAACGTATATCCATCTTCCCCTTTTGGACCTGTTTATAGTGAGTGCCTCGAAGTGCTCAGGTGAGTGGGGAAGGTGGGCACAGTTGGGTCAGAATGCAGCGCCGTCCCTGGAGAGGGAAGAGAGGAGCCAGTGGGTGCGCTGATGCCTTTGAGGGAGGGCTTCTGCGTCCTGTCCTCAGGGAGTCCCGCCCTTCTTTCTGTCTGTGCAGGATCTTCACATGGCGGTTTCCCAGCACCACCTGCACAGAATCATTCCAGTTCTTCGACAGAATCCGGGCTGCTGGCAAGTTGGACCAGCCTGATAATTTTTCCTTCAAAGACCAGGACAGTAATGACTGCTCAAGTGACCTGGTGGCATTTTCTTTGGACGGCCCTGGAGGACACTGCACAGCTGCCCTGACGCTCTTCTCTTTGGGCCTTGTCTCCGTGGACGTCAGAATCCCCGAGCAGATTGTGGTGGTGGACAGTTCAATGGTGGAGAATGAAGTCATTAAGAGGTAAGGGTGGAGCCCTCGGTGGCTGCTCACGCCAGCACCGCGCATGCCACCCTGAGCAGCTGGGGGCTTTCAGCACCTTCATTTCCTCATCCCTGTGGTGTCTGAGTTGCATTTGCTTGGGCATCTGGTCTGCAGTTATGAGGAAGCACGTGCTGGCCTCTCTGTGCTGCGTCGGCACTGTGTGGGCATTTGCCAGAGAAGACAGCAGAGTTGAATGCTGCTTCCCACGGCTCCCGGTGGGGCTTCCCACACCTGAGAACCGGGACCTGCAGGGACTGTCCCATGCAGGGCCACCTGCTGGAGCCTCAGCCACCAAGGGAGCCAGAGATGTGACTTGGCTATGCCAAAGAGAAGCACACGGGGCATTGTAGTGAACAGGGTCGAACAGAGAAGGAGGGGTTGGAGAAAGGTCCTTGATGGTGTAGCAGCTGGACTGGGATTTAATGGGAAGTGGGTGTTTTTGTGGGCAGAGACTAGGAAGGATTTTCAGGCGAGAGGAACGGCCCTTGGAAAGACGGTATGTGAACAGGGGTCAGGTGTGTGGAAAGGTGGGTGAGAGGCATCTGGAGTGGCAGTCCATGCTGATCCTCACAGCCAGAGGCCGGGGTGCCCGGGCCATTGCTAGGCCCAGCCACAGACCCCGGGCCACAGTGTGCATGGGAGGGATGGCTGGGCAGCAGATGGGCTGGGCCCAAGCTCGGTCATCTAGGCCAGTTTTCTTCTCCCAGCATGGGGAAGGACGGAGCCTTGGAAGAGGACGAAGAGGAAGAGGAAGATTTGGATGAAGACCCAGGGGGCAAGCGCCAAAGCATCGAGGTGAAAGCCCCCCAGGCCTCCCACACCAACTACCTGCTGATGAGGGGCTACTGCGCCCCAGGCATCGTAAGCACCCGGAACCTCAACCCCAACGACAGCATCGTGGTGAACTCCTGCCACGTGAGGTTCTGGCTCCGCGGCAGCCCCTTGCCCACCGGGCTCGGGCCTACTGGTGAGTACCACCCCTGGCCCGGCCTATGACCCAGACCCTGGTGCGCACCTCCCAGCTCCCAAGGCCGAGTGCTGAGGCCTGGCTCTCCAGGGCTAGAACAGAAGGAAGAGCACCTCCCACCCCAGCAGCCAGCTAGAGGAGCCTGGGTCCCAGACCTCTTCCCCAGGCGCAGTCAGTGGGGAGCCCGAGGCTGTGTCAGCACTTCTCTTTGCGGGTCGCTGTGTCAGTGTTCACAGGCCCTGGAGGGCACATGGGAGCAGCGGCAGTGCCCTCAGGCCCTGGCCTGTTTTCCTGGGACAGCATGTTCACTGCTTCTGTCTTCAGCTCTTCTCGTGGTCCCCTTTGTAACTCTAAATTACACATTTTTGTGAGATTTTTAAGTATTTTGAGTTCTTACTGTGAAAAATTAGTATTCCGCTTACATTATCCCTCACATCCTTTACTACTAACTTGTATACATTTTTTTAGTGCTTTGGTTGATTACCTTTGAAACTTTAAATAACTGACTTAAACCTCTACTTCCTATACCCCCAAATTCAGGCTCTCTCTTCTCTCTACATAAAATGAGAATATTAGGGTCCTTCCCTTCCCCGCATCTCTCTTCCTCCTTCCCACCTCTTTTCTTCCCTGGCTGCCTTGATTCTTACAAGTTGAGGTGGATGGTGTTTACTTTTGGTTTCATAATCACGACTAGTGCTCTGGGCTTCGTCTGGAGCTTGATGCAGGCAAAGCAGTGACAACCTAGGGCTGTGGTCTCAGCAGAGACGCCTCCACAGGAAGCAGCAGGAAGCAGCCCTGGCCCCGTACCCAGGAGCGGGGATTTAGGGAAGGGTCCCTGGGTGTCTCCCAGGGCCTGAGGGGCGGTAAGCATGGAGTGTTAGTAAGGGTGGGGCCCAGCGTCAGCTGAGTTGAGAGCCTCCCCTCCAGGACTTTGGGGTCACAGTGTTCCCATCCCTGCCCCTTTTCTGAGCTCTTCACTTTGAGTCTTAAGCAGGAGAATCATACTGACCCCAGGGGGATGCGGCCTGTTGGCTGCAGTCAAGGACCCAGGGGCACGTCTCAGGAACCTGATTGCCAGGGCCCAACCTCATCTGCCCCGAAGATTCCGGGGAGCGGTGGGTTGGCGCTGGAGCGTTCCACCACAGCCTTGTGGGTGCACTGGCCTGCGGAGGGGGCTCCGTCAGGGCCAGTTCTGATCCCCCTGCCTCTGCAGCCACTCCTCTGGAAGAGCTGACAGCGGGAACCTCCTGCCTTCCCGACACGTTCACCAGGCTGATAAACAACCAAGAGCACACCTGCAGCTTGGAAGAGTTTGTCCGCCAGGTGGAGCTGTCTGGGTACAAATCTGGAGATGTGTCCGCTGCTTTGGAGGTCCAGGGGGCCATTGTGGCCGCAGGTTGCTTTGGGGTGGACAAGGTGGAGCTGAGCAGACGGTTCTCTGCCTTTGAGAGGGCAGATGGTGAGCGCACCAAGACCTTCACAGACTACGTCCAGGTAAGCTGTGCTCTCAGGTCGCCTGGGAAAGCTAAGGCATCAATTGCAACTCATAGGCCAAGTGCCCACTGCTGATGCAGCTGGTTTGGGACATAGAATATAATGTTTGTAGAAGTTGAATTAGTTGTCAACATATAAAAATAGGAGCTTTGTCTAAAATTCAGCTTCTCCTGGATGTTAAAAGGTCTGGCCAGACTGGACTCTGCTCCTTCAGCCCAATTGGCTGGAGCCCTTTTACTCTCCACTGTACCTGTCTGGACCCATTTGCTTCACTGAACCCAGAGAATATAACAACAGATGGACCTTGTAAATGGAGTGCCCTGGGACTTGGCTGCCCTCCTGGGCGTCATCCATAGTTGGCAGCGGTTGGGTGCTTATCACTTGTTAGAGATGTTGGTGTTGTTAGGGACTTTGTCATCAAACCAGTTCTTATGAGCTCAGGAAGTAAGAGGCGATGGTAACTACTGTCCACTTGCTGTTCGGTTATTCACAAAAGTCTTGGTGCACTCAGGACCTGCGGAGTTCATGGGCGGGGGCCATCCCCCGGGCACAGTGCGGCACACAGGCAGCAGGCCCGCTGACTGTCAGAGGTGACAAGCCGGGCGGCTCCCTGAGTTCCTGGTGCCTGGGCCAGAGGCCAAGTGCCTGCAGCCAACTCCCATACGGCCTGGGTGTGAGGCCGGGCTCCAGGCAAAGTCCTTGAGCTTCCAACTTGTGCATTTTTAATGGAAAAATTAAAAGAAAGGTGATGGTGACTCCATGTGCTGCTCAGAGCTGGTGCCGCTGCTGGGTAAGGATGGCTTTGGGGGCAGGCCTGGCACAAATGTGAGAGGAGTTACAGCAGTGGCTTTTGCGGAAGAACTTGCTAGCACTGAGGCGTTCAGTCCCGTGGGGAGATACCTGCAGGCAGAAGGAAACTTGGAAAGTCACGTCAGCCTCGAGTGTGCAGCTGCAGTTGCTGGGCAAATAGGCACACTGAGCCTGGAGAGGGCGGGGCTGCCTGCACGGCCAGCCTGGTGCCAGCCTGCGGCTGGATGCCCAGCCTCATCCGTGAGTTGTATGTTGTGATGGGCCTGGGTGCTTGCTTAGGATGCTGAATCCCATCAGGCAGGGGAAGCAAACCCTAACAATCCTGGGGTCCCGCACAGACCCAGGGTGTCTTCTGCTTTTCCTAGGACCTCTTGGAACGACACCAGGTGCTGGAAGTGGGCGCCAACTCCGTTCGCCTGGTGGCCATGGCCTCTGCCCAGCCCTGGCTCCTGCACTCAGTACAGCTGAAAAGCAAAGAGGAGGACACTGACTCACAAAGAGAAGACCCCCAGGCCAAACCCTTGGAGGGGACCTCCAGCGAGGACAGCCCTGCCGAGAGGCAGACACCTCCTCCTCAGGGCTCCCAAGCCAGCAAGAGGCGTGCCAGTTGGGCCAGTGCCGACCCAGCCCGTCAGAGTGGGGAGGCCAGCTCTGAGAGCTCCCAGAAGCCCCCAGCAAAGAGGCCCACGTTCCAGGACGTGCGTTTGGGCGCCAGCCCAAGAGCAGAACAAGGGGCAGAAACCCCAGCATTTGCCCTTCCCGTAGCTGGAGACACAGGTTCAGGAGGGCCCCTCCCAGGAGTATCGGAAGCCAGACAGGAAGACCAAAATGGTGCCAGGGTGCCCGGCTCCCCAGGCAAAGAGCAGCTGAGCTGTCAGCTCCAGCTTCCAGAGGGCTCAGAAGACACTAGAGGTACAGACCTTGTGCCCCCTCCCTGTTTCCCCCCTCCATTCTCTGTATCTGGGCCCAGTTGTCCTATGGGACTGCAAACCTGCTCTTTTGGCAAAAGGGGCCTCGACTTCACCTTTGCATAGCATCAACCTGGAGGGGAAGGACTTGCCTGTTTACATTTGATGCTTTCCTAGAGGGCAGGGGGCTTCTGCACCCCGAGCAGGTCTGTGAAGAGCAGTGCAGAGGCACCAGAGGTGGTTCTGAAAGCGTGTTTTCTAAGGTAGCCAGTGGGAGGGAGCAGTGGCAGAAGTGGGAAGGGTTGCCCTTCTTCAGGCTCCGCACCAAGTGAAACCTGTGGTTTCCCTGTCCCGTGTGAGTCCTTATCTCAACACTGGCCTCTGTGGTGGTTTCTCAAGGTGCTTTTTTTGCCGGGCTCTTTTTGCCTAAGGGCTTTACATACAGCTCTGTGGTCAGGGCCCTTGAAGGAAGATAAGGTGCTCACCTCTGCTGGCGCAGGGGTCCTCGGGGCCACGGGAGCAAGCTCCCACAGGGGCATGCCGTGGCCCATCCTGGTCCTGTTCTGGGTGGGCTGCCTTTGGCCTCCGCAGCCTCCTCTCCCAGGCTGGGGGCTGTGCAAGAGGAATGGGATTGCTGCCCCTTTGGTCACAACTTCACCCCACAGCCCAGGGGTGCTTGTCGAATGAATGAGAGAGACTTTAAAGTCTCTCATGCCCTTTCCTCTTCCATCAGGTGTGGCAGAGGGTCCCGTGGCCAGCAGCCTCTCCCAGGCAGCACGGGAGCGGTGAGTGTGCGACTGAGGTGCAGGAGACCTGGGCCGGGGGGCAGTGAGCTGGGGAAGCTCTCCCTCGGGGTTCCCAGACAGGAGACCCAGTAGTAATGACCACATGAAGACCTTCCACAGGGAGACAGATTGGGCAGTTTGCCCGCACAGTGGTCCTCGGCCTGGGGCCCGGTCAGAGCTCAAAGTCAAGTGTCCGGCTACTCCAGAGCCTGTCCCATACCTGGGCTCCGTGTGGCAGTCCTGTCCCTGGTTTGGTGTTCAGCGGAAGCCTTTGTTCTGAGGAGCATGTGTCTTGGTTATGGTTGAGTCTGAGCAGGCTCCCGCATTGCCTCTTTCCTCAGCTGGTGCCTGGGGACCCTGGGGCTGGGGCTCCTCTGTCCTGGTGGTCGGGGTGCAGAGCAGAAGGTGGGCCATCCCCAGCCCTGTGACCTGGGCCCAACCCCAGACTTCCCTGAGCCCCAGTGTCCCAACTGTGGAGTGGGGGCCGCGTGTGAGCGAGCCGTCCCCTGCTCCTGCAGAGCCTGACATCCATATGCCCACCCTGCAGGGACTGCGAGAGCATCTGCTTCATCAGCCGCCCGTGGCGCATCGTGGATGGCCACCTGAACACGCCAGTGTGCAAGGGCATGATGGAGGCCGTGCTGTACCACATCATGGCCAGGCCCGGAGTGCCAGAGAGCTGCCTGCTGCAGCACTACCAGGGCGTCCTGCAGCCTGTCGTCGTGCTCGAGCTGCTCCAGGTGCGACGGGGTGCTGGGCTCCAGGAGGGCACCACAGCTTCCTCTGCCTGGGCCCTGGGCTGGGGTGGTGGGTGTGCTGGATGAGTCCCCAGGGGTTCAGCTGCTACATACAGGCGCCACCCACAAGGGGCAGCAGACACAGAGGTTGGCCCAGGCTCCTCAGAAGAGCCTTCTGCTCCAGGTGCTTCGCCTTATTGTGTGCTTCACCTCCATTCTCAGCCCTGCACAGAGAGGTCTGCTGCACTGCCCACCGAGGCAGCTCTGCCGGCATAAGTCCCAGGCCTGGTTTCTCTCTTGCTTCTGGGCTCTTTACTCTTTAGCGCTGCTGGCAGTCAGCTCTGCTTCTCAGCACTCTTTCCCAGCCTCCTGTAGTCCCCAGTCTCACCCTGGGTTCCTGCCCTGGGCTGGCACTCCCAGCAGCCCTCGCCAGCCCCATGCTGCTGCTCAGGCCTAAACATCAGCATTCCCACGGTCTTATCTCTGACACTTTATCTAGTGCAAAGGTCATGAGCTTACAGGCCTGCAGGCAGGCTGGCAAATGAGTGAGGAGTGGGTGGCAGGGAGAGCTTGGAGATGTGCCCTCAGTCTTCTGAGGGCAGCTGCATCCCATCTGGGCCTGATTGCCACCCGTGCCCCCAGGGTCTCCCACTCTTTGGCACAAGCTGGAAACAAATTTCCTGAACTTCAAAGCATGTGTAGGCCAGGCAAAACTGCATCTAGAAGCGGTTTTGGCCCATGGGAATGCTGGGCACACTTCTCTCTCTTGTCCTGGGCTTTTGCCTAAATCCTCCTGGTAAATCCCTACTTGTCACTCAAGGCCAAGTTCAGGTGTCCCCTGTTCTGGGGAGCAGCAGACATGGTCCATAAATGCACATATCAACCTGTGTGTCTGGTGTCTCCAGGGCCTGGAATTCCTTGGCTGCATTAAGAAGCGCTTGCTGAAAAAGCCCATAGCTGTCTCACTCTTCTCCAAACCTGCGATGGAAGAGGCAGAGATGCCCTCCAGCCCAAGCGAGGCATTCTACGAGCCCACACTGGACTGCACCCTCCGGCTGGGCTGTGTGTTCCCCCATGATGTCAACTGGAACAAGTGGGTCCACTTATGAGGCGCATGTGGCCATTGAGACCGTCCTGTCCACACTGCTGGCTGCTGAGAAGGAAGCAAGCTGTGTGGGGTGGGGCCTTCTGCCTGCCCTTACGGTGCGGCCTGTTAGTGGCAGGACGCAGAGAACCCTGCTCACAGCCTAGAACTCAAGGAGGAGGGCCACTTGCCCATCTGGTCCTTTTCCCAGACTGGCCTGGGAACCCTGGACTCGTAGGGGAGCAGCTGCGAAGAGACTCTGGTCCCCACCCGTGCTGTTCCTCTTGTGCCAGCCGGGGGGCTGTTGCTGCAGGCAGGTCTCCACTCCCAGCGCACTCCCTGCCGTTCTCTCCAGAGCCCAGGTGGGGTGATTTTGAGAGGCCCAAGCAAGCCTTTCTCCGTGGGCTTCTGAGGTGTGGCTGCCATTTGGGAAGAGCGCTATTTGTCCAAGCCACCAGCCTGAGTTACCAGGTGTTGGCCATGGGGGTCAGGAGCGCTGTCTGGGCCATGGGCTCACCCGTCCATGCACACCAGGTCCCAGCATGGCAGCAGACGGTCCCCGGCTCCCCAGAGAGCCCAGGGGCCCCTGAGCAGCAGGGCCTTGTGGGGACATGTCACAGAATGGAGGCTGTGTGCCCTGCCACCAAGAGCCTCAGCAGAGACTCCCATTCAGGTAGGACATCTGACCCCTGAGGCTAGGACTGAGCCACCGGAGAGGAGCCTGCCAGCCCCTTTTTAGCCTGGCAAGCCCCGTGGCAGGCCTCCAGCTTGTTGAGAACACCCTCTCCTGCTGGTAAGAAGCCAGGCGTCCCCGTAGATCTGGGATTTGTTTTGTTCTAAACTGCTTTACTCATTAAAAAAAATCCCCTGTCATGTGTTTGTTTATTTATTTATTTTTAAAGAAAGGGGAAGGGAGGAAGAGAGGGAAAGAAACATCAATGTGTGGTTGCCTCTTGCACACCGTCAACTGGGTACCTGACCCCCAACGCAGGCATGTGCCTTGACTGGAGAATCGAACCAGCAACCTTTTGGTTTGCAGTCTAGTACTCAATCCACTGAGCTACACCAGCCAGAGCTATTTTTCAATTAGAATGAAGTAAAATGCATTGATTTTTGTGTGTTTCCTACAGTCTGGTTCCCATGGGATTCCTTGTCTTCAGCTGTATAACAGCTGGGAATGGATGTTCCCAGTAAAATCAAAGGACGAGGGAGGAGCCGTGGGGGAGCAGAGCCAGCCTCACCCACCTGCCCCTGCCCTTCCTCCTCCTCAGCTGGTCCCGCGCCTGGTGCTCATCAGAGAAGCTTGTGCAGCTGTGTTAGGCTGAGCACCGGCCAGGGTCAGGGGGCAGAGGTTTCAGGCCTGTGGCATGGGATTGGTTTTATATATATTTTTAAAGATCTGGTAACACATTATTTAGGTCAGAAGTAGGGACATGGCTCCCTGCCCCCTGTCTGGGTTTGGTGTGATAGCCACTGCAGCTGCTTTTCCCCCAAAACCAGCTCATCTGGGCGTGTGTGACCTGCAGGGCCTGACCTGGCCCGACCCGAGGCCCTGTATTTCTGTCCTCTCTACTGGGAGCGTGGACACCGGTTACACTGGGCCTGACTTCAACGACAAGGACAGGAACATGGGGTCTGGAGCCTTGAGAGCGAACTCCAGCCAGGACCTAGCCAAGTCATAGCATTATTTTTTTTCTTCCTTTTTTTCATTTTTACTGAAGTATAAAGATAGTGGTTGGGGTGATTTCCTTTTTAGATCAAGTAGAATAATGGATGTAATATGTTTTCTAAACAAAGTATATTACAAATGCTGATTATTTGGGAACATGTTCTATGATGAAAGGAAGGTAGGTTTGGGAATCTTTTAATATTTTATTTATTTTTTTTGGGGGGGAGAGGGAGACAAACATCGATGTGCAAGAGAAACATCAATCCGTTGCCTCTTGCACGTCTCTAACCAGGGGCCTGGCCCACAACCCAGGCATGCGCCCTGACTGGGATCAAACCAGCGACCTTTAGGTTCGCAGGGTGATGCACAACCCATTGAGCCCCACCAGCCAGGACAGGAATCTTGATGTTCACATCCTGGAAGCTTCATTTTCTCATAGAGTATCTCCCTCACAGGAAGGCCAGATGAATACCAAATGTAAGCACATAGCAGGGTTCAGCAACACTTACTGCCTTTCCTGTGTCCCCTAAATGAGAGACACTTTGGGCACATGTTGGGGAGATGGGACATAGGGATGAGGGTGCAACTCTCAAGTGCAGCAGTGGGGCTTTACTATGACTAATGATGCCCATCCCCACAGCCTGTGCCCGCCTGCCCTCCCTCCACCCCCCCATCCCTCCACCTGCCCATCTATCCTCTACCACACCCTCCCACCCAGCTCTGCACAAAGTGCCCCAGGAACCATGAGTGTAGGCCAGCAGCTGTGAGATCAGATGCCTTCAGGGTCCAGGCAGGTAGCCCAAACAAGAGGAAGGGGCCCTGGGTTAAATACTAGGGACCTTGGAAAATGAAAATATGCATGCCTGGAGTGTGGAGGAATTCACATTTATTGTAAAAAAATGATTTTAAATGCAGACTGCCAAATAAAAGCGAGGGCAGGGAGGGGCCCTGAGCCCATGTGGGGAGAACCCTGCACACCCTGGGCAGCCAACCACTCCAGGCTGTGGCTGCAGCCCTGCACCTTGGGCTCTGCTCCGTTCTTGGCTACTCCGCTCTCCCGTTACTCCTTGTTGCTCGCCTGGGTTAAACACTTAGCACAGGGGCGTCAAACTCATTTTCATGGTGGGGGGTGCACATCAGCCTCAGGGTTGCCTTCAAAGGGCCGAATGTAATTTTAGACGAATGTATAAATGTAACTACCCCTTGACAGGTAAGTGAAAGCTCCGATAAAACAAGATGGAGGGCCAGATTCAGCTGCTGGCCTTGTGTTTGCCAGCTGTGCCTTAGAACATTGCAGGCAAGACTTAAGTCCCCAGGCACTGTTCTCTTTCAGAC
Source organism: Anoura caudifer (assembly GCA_004027475.1). Classification (NCBI taxonomy): domain Eukaryota; kingdom Metazoa; phylum Chordata; class Mammalia; order Chiroptera; family Phyllostomidae; genus Anoura; species Anoura caudifer. Next base: position 59,989 of record PVKU01005038.1, read on the forward strand.
CTTTTTAAATTTACATCCATGTTATGCACCCTCAGAAAACGTGGGCCCATGATGCCATTTGTACACAAATATGCCATGGACACAGCTCGAGCCATTCCCCCAGCAGTTAGTTCCCCCTCTACCCCCATCACCCCCAGAACATCCTTCTTGGGAAGCTTTTCCTCACCACCCGAGCCCCCAACACCGAGGTCCTGAATGTGTTCTCTCTTCTCCCTAACCAGAGCATTGAAATTGCTTTCTGCTTTCCCCTTGAGCATCATGTGCAGCCTTCTTGGACCCCAGTGGCCGCCTTTCTTGAGTCCTAACAGATCTTGTTCAGTCTTCGCTCCTGGTCTCCTCCTGAGCCCTCTTCTCCTGCTTCCGGCCACCCGTGCTCCTGGGCTGACAGTGATCTCTGTCCTCCGACTTCCCCTGATCACCATCCTTCCCTTGGGCCTTTGACCCACTCTGCCAGGGGTTTTCCAAATGTCTGTGTGTACGTGGGTGTGTGTAGCCCTGTGTGCACGTATGTGTGCATGTGTGTGTATGCACACGTGCGATCTCCCCCTTAGTGATCTCACCACCTGCACAGCCCAATGCAGGCTCACCCCACCCCAGGAAAAGTTAGCCCTTGTTGAGTTCAAAAAAGAGCCTGCCGGTTCACTTTGGGTCCTCATCGCCATATTGCCTTCACAGAGGATTGCTGTGAGGATTGTACAGGGCCGCTGGCATAAGCCACCAGACACAGCTCCTGGCAGGGAGCAGGGGAGGGACCACCTTCAGCAAACACTTCACAAAGTTCCAGGGATCACCAGCAGGTAGCAGCTGCAGCCCAGCATCTCTCTTTCCTTCTGGTTCACCTTAGTCTCCAGACTGTAGCTCCACATTTAGGGGTGAGCTTGGTGAGAGCTTACCGGGGTGGTATGTGATTTGTCCACAAAAACAATAATAAAGCACTAACAGTTTCTGGGCACTCGGACTGTGCCAGACGGTTTTGGGCACTGATCTCCCAATAGTGAGACAGACATAAAATGTACATTCCATGAGTATTCTCATTTCACGCATGAGGAAACTGAGGCACCAGTAGGTAAAGTAATATGCCCTGGCCAGTGTGGCTCAGTGGATTGAGTGAAGGCTTTCGAAGCAAAGGGTCACTGGTTCAATTCCCAGGCAGGGCACATGCCTGGGTTGCAGGCCAGGTCCCCAGTGAGGGGTACGCAGGCAGCAACCACTCACTGATGTTTTTCTCCCTCTCTTTCTCCTTCCCTTCCCCTCTATATAAAAATAAATAAAATCTTTAAAAAAAAATCTGCAAGTTTGGAAGCTAGTAGTAAGTGGATCTGCTGGCTCTCCAACTCAGGCCATCGTAACTCCAAGCCCCCTTCCTTGAAACCACATTCCAGGGACTAGGTTTGCTGTGGGGGGGGGGGGGGGGAAGCTGGCCTGACACTGGGAGACCTCCTACATAGCAGAATGCAAGCTTTCTTCCCTGCCATCAGTTTTTAAAACAAGACTTTCAAATTTGTTGCCACTAGGGGTGGAGAAAGACCCTTAGCTGGCCCATAGGATGAGCAGTGGGGCAGGATCTCTTGCTCCATTTGCAGACTTCCAAGGAGACCCCTGTTTTTGTCTTCATGTCCCATACTGTAGACTTTCCAGGTCCAGGGACAGGCAGATGGTTCATTCCTGGGCTCAGTTCCCCACCTCCTCTTGGCCCACTGCTTTTTTTTTTTTAAATATATTTTATTGATTATGCTCTTACAGTTGTCCCATATTCCCTCCTTTATTCCCCTCTGCCCTGCACACCCCCTCCCACCCACATTCCCCCCCTTTAGTTCATGTCCATGTGTCATAAGTTCTTTAGCTTCTACTTTTCCCACACTATTCTTGCCCTCCCCCTGTCTGTTTTCTACCCACTGTCTGTGCTACTTGTATGTACCTTGTCCCCCTCTCTCCTCCTCCCACTCCCCTGTTGCTAACCCTCCATGTGATCTCCATTTCTGTGTTTCTCTTCCTGTTCTAATGTTTGTTTAGTTTGCTTTTGTTTTAGTTTTATGTGTGGTGGTTAATAACTGTGAGTTTGCTGTCATTTTACTGTTCATATTTTTTATCTTCTTTTTCTTAGATAAGCCCCTTTAACATTTCATATAACAAGGGCTTGGTGATGATGAACTCCTTTAACTTGACCTTATCTGAGCACTTTATCTGCCCTTCCATTCTAAATGATAGCTTTGCTGGATAGAGCAATCTTGGATGTAGGTCCTTGACTTTCATGACTTGGAATACCTCTTTCCAGCCCCTTCTTGCCTGGAAGGTCTCTTTTGAGAAATCAGCTGACAGTCTGGTTGGGAACTCCTTTGTAGGTGACTGTCTTCTTTTCTCTTGTTGCTTCTAAGATTCTCTCCTTATCTTTAATCTTGGCTAATGTAATTATGATGTGCTCACTGCTTTTTCAAGTCACTACTTTGCCATTGATTGATGAAATGATTCATTCATTCAGTATTTTTGAGTACCTGCTAAGTGCCAGGCACTGTTCTAGACTCTGAAACACAGAAGCGAGTGAAACACAGAGTCCCTGTGCTAGCGGGATAGAGAGTGCATGGTAAACAAAACAGTGTGTGAGTGTTGTGGGTAAAATTAAAGCCAGGTGAGTGGGGTGCAGTTTTAGTGAGGGACCCAGGGCAGTAGGTCCCACAAGAAGCTGACATGTGAGCAAAGACTTGACCCCCTCATTTTCCTTTCCCATTTCCCTCATTGTTGAGAACTTAAGACTTCTTGCTCCTTTACTTTTTTTTTGTTTTTTTGTTTTGTTTTGTTTTGTTTTTTTGTGTTTACCATCTGACTCAACGATTTCATTTCTGGAATTCCATGTATGTATATACCCAAAACCTGACAGCAGGATTGAGGGTGAGGTAGTCCGGGACCCCTGGCACAAGGTGGGGGTGGGTGATGATGCTTTTTTGTTTAAACATGTTCACATGGCTTCACTGATTGCAAGTAATGTGTTTGTGTCTGTAATTATATTTCTTCAGTTAAGAAATGAAGTTGCCCTCGCTGGTGTAACTCAGTGGGTTGAGCATGGACTGGGAACCAAAGGGTCACCAGTCAGGGTACACGCCTGGGTGGCAGGCCAGGTCCACCAGTAGTGGGGCACAAGAGGCAACCACACATTGATGTTTCTCTCCCTCTCTTTCTCCCTCCCTTCTCCTCTCTCTAAAAATAAATAAAATCTTTTTTTTAAGAAGAAAAACAAAAGAAAAAAAAATGAAGTCATGCACCAGCCAGGGGGTGCAGTTGGTTGGAGCATCATCCTATAACCAAAATGTCATCAGTTCGATTTCTGGTCAGCACACATGCCTAGGTTGTGAGTTCGATCCTCAGTCAAAGTGCCTGTGAAAGGCAACCAATTGATGCCTTTCCCTCTCTCAAATGAGAATAAAATAAACATGAAGACTTAGGCAAACTCATGCCTGCCATGGACTTGGGTTTCCTTGCCCAGGACCTGCCTCCAACCTGAGCATGAATCATGGGGTCCAAGGCTGAAAAGACACCCAGAAAGCAGACGTTAGGATGGGCAGCCAGGAGGTCCAGCCTGCTCACAGTACCAGCCACAACTGTCCACTCATGCAGCAGTCTTAAGTAGCCACCCGGGCTGGCCAGGCTCTGCCCTGGGGATTGCTCCTTTACTCAGGATCAGTGAACGGGCTCCCTGGGTGCGAAATGCATGCGGCTCACTCTTCCATCTTCCGCAGGAAGGCTTCTTATTGGCTCTGATGGTGCCTCTGGGTCGTGTAGCTGAGATGGGCCGTGAAGGACTGAGCACATGGTGCTAGCAGTCAGGCCAGACAAACAGCACCCCCAGGTAGGAGTGGGGGCAGAACATTCCCTCCACCAGGAAGAGGCCAAAAGGAGCCACCACGTGAGTGAGGTGCATGGAATCTGGGTGACTCTGGCAAGTCACGGCCCCTCTTGGCCTCCTTTCACTGAGGGTAAAATGAAGGGCCAGGTCTGATTTGCACCCTGTCCCTCCTTCCCAAAGTAGGTCATCCTGGACAGCCAGATGGTGTCCCAGGCTGAGACTCCCAGTAACTCAATGGGGAATGGTCAGGAAACTGGAGTTCTTGGGCTCTTCAAATCCTGGCAGAGGGCCATGTCAGGTTCAGAACATACTGGATGGAAACCCTTGAGAACCATCTAGGGAAGAGACTGGAGAGGGACTCCAGGACCCTCCATGCTGATCTGCCTCAAAGTCCAGGGAACAGTTGTTTCAGGCATGGCTGGATCCAGGGGCTCAAGAGATATTGCATGTCCATCTCCCAACTCTGCTTTCTCAGGTGCTTGGAAAGCTCTTCTCTCCTGGTGCCCCCAGAAGCTCCAGGCTTGGTCCACCCAACAGCTCATCAATCCCAGTAGGAAGACTGCGTGGACCAGCTTGGGTCACTTGTCTTTCACTGGCTGTTGGCTAGGCCTGGGTCACGTAGCCACTCCTGCAGCTGGAGCTAGGCACTCTCAGGAAGATGCTACACAGGGAGAAGCAACAGGTACCCACACGTGTTTGGTGTTTCTTACCTTTTGACCTAGGTCCCTATTGGCAGAGCAGAAGAGCTGGGCTTGGGATCCAGAGACCGGAGCTGGAGTCCTGACCTCAGGCAGGTCACCAGCCCATCGCACCCCTTCACTTCATTTGTCTGATGGCTGCCCCTGCCCCTTCAGGGCCGCGGATGGGAAAGGGCTGGACCAGGAGCAGAAGGCAGCATCTTTGCAAGGAGTGTTCCTACCAGTCCTCCTGCCGCTTAAGGGGCAAGTCTGGCCTGGACTTTGGGGACAAAGGACCGCCTTCCCCACCTCCACTCACTCAAGGCTTGGTTGCACCCCTAGACCTTAGCCCACACTCTGCCACCTGCCCGAACCACTGGCACACCCAACAATCCCCATTCATCTTTCAAGTCCAACAAGGACTGAATCCTCACCGCAACCCCTGCTCGCCCCTCCTGATGCCCCTCATGGCCCACATCAGCCATGTCCCAGGGCCGGGTCATACCAGCAAGGATGGTCACTGGTGCACACCTGTTCCCAATCCCATGTTTAGAGTCATGAAGTTGGTACTTGAAATTGGTCATTGTGGGAGTATTTATACAGTGGAAATAAGTAAACACTACCAACCAGGCTTTATTGAGTGCCTCCTGGGTGCCAGACTGAGGGTAGAGCAGCAAACGGAACAAAGTTGCTTCTATTACTTACCCATTCACCCACCCACCAGTGTCCCTACTGGCCTGACCTTCATCTGTCTGCCCACCTCCTGTAAATCCCTCCTCCCAGGTGGGCCAGCTCTTGTCTTTCTTTTGCACCCATGTTTGTGAGCTGGGCCCTTTCAAAGACGAAGCCAGTCAAGAGCTGCGTCCAGACCGGGTCAGAGCCTCCGCCAAACCCCGGGCCTGGCATCAGTCAATCTCCCAGGAGCCCCGCTCTGCTCCCCCAGCATACAGCTCTGTGTGTGGAGAGCTGAGCTGCTGCCCTAGAGAGCTTGAGGCCCAGGTGGCTCCTGGAAACTGTTCCCCCCGACAGGGTGTAGACACCACAGCACACCTTGGCTAAAGTTTCTCCAAGGTGATGGTGGGTGGTGAGGGCTGTTCACACTTGCAGGAATTATGGTTTCACATTTGTGCTGGCACCTGAGCTGTATACAACCTAATTCAATATAACAGTCCCACTATTAAAACCATCAGTGTTCTAGAACTTTCCACACCAAGGGCTCATGTATTCTCTCAGCGACTTTTCCCAACCACCCAGTTTTACAGATGAGTCACAGAGAAGCTTTCAGCTGGACCAGCTTCTAGCTCAGACTCGTCCAAAAGGAGAGAGACAAGCTAGAGCTGTCTCCTTCAAGCGTTGCCCTGCAGCCTGGCCTCTGAGGAGGATGCAGTGTGGGGATTCCCCTCAGCGCCCGAGGAGCTGACTTCTGAATCAGACTCCCCACCACCTTTGCCCAGCTTGGTGGTCACGAAAAGCCACCTCTAAAGGTCAATACTTTTGGGGGGAAACAAGCTCTTTTCTTTCTTTCTTCTTCTTTTTTTTTAACTGAGTTGTGTGCTATATGTAGCATTTGTATCTACCTCCTGTGCAAAACTGATGTTTAGTAAGGTGCCTTCAAAACATCACTAAGAACTATTTTCTTGGCTTCTTTTATGTATTCATTTTGATCCTCACCCAAAGGACATTTTTTTTCAGTGCTTGCAGAGGGAGAGGAAGGGAGAGAGAGAAACATCAATGCCAGAGAGAGAAGCATCAACTGGTTACCTCACCTGCATGCCTGGACAGGGGATCGAACCAGCAACCTAGCCATGTGCCCTGATCGGGATTCGAACCCTCAGCCTTTCAGTTACATGATGACGCTACAACCAACTGAGCCACATCAGCTAGGGCTTTTCTTGGCTTTTTAATTCAAATTTCAACAGATTCTGACATACCATCACTAAGAACTTGACTTCCCCCTATTTCCCTAAGATGAGTAAATAAGACGTTGGGGGAGCAGGAGCCCTATGTCTGTCATTGCAGGCAATCCCTGTCGGCCCCTGACCCCACCCTAAGAGCCGATGGGGACATGGGGGCCTTGTGGTCCCCAACCTGTACCCAGGCAACCTGTACCCAAAGCCTGGCACATACAGGGCTCAATAAATATTTCTTGGGTGCATAAGGGAAATTTAAAAATGGGCAGAAGGAGCCAGAAAAAGAATTTTGACTGGTGGGAGGCCATCTTAAGAGAGAAGGCTGACTGATCTGAAGCCTGGAAACACCCCGAGTGTCCCTCTGCAGGGTGGGGACGGCCCACAGGCCCAGGGCTGTGGCTGCTTTCTCACCCCCACCCACCTCCAGCACAAGCCTTGTCCCACCGCAGAAGGAAGGAAGCTGACGTTCATGGAGGGTCTGCTCTGGGTTGCATACTAGGTGGGCAACTTCACTGATTTCCCCCTAAGCTCAGTCGTGCTATTCACAAGGTCGGACAGGAAATCCCAGCCCAAAAGTGGTGGGGGCAGGGGGGGGGTGGCTCGTCTGAGGCCGTACAGCCAGGAGGCAGCACAACCAGGACTCAGACCTAGGGGCACGTCTCATTCTGTTCCCCCCAAATCTCCCCACCCATGAAAAGTGGTGAGGAACAATATGGACTTCTCTTGGCTCCTGGAGACATGTGACCAGGAGGACAGGCAGAGTGCGGGCCCAGGAGGCCCTAGGGGCAGCACTGGCCCAGACTCTTAGAGTGTGACCCAGGGGCCAGCTCGTGTGCCTGGCGAGGAGGGAGGCCGTCACCGTGTGCACACAGGCACGCGTACTGTTCACACATGCAGGCACACCAGTGTGCTCCTGAGCCACACGTGCACATAACACACTCCAGGCTCAGGGCCATTGAGGAGACAAAGGCTGCAGGCCCTGCACACCACAGCCCCGGTGGCCGCATCCTCATGGCCCAGTGGCACAGCCGGTTGGCCTCTCTAGCTGGCCTGGGGCCCGGCTCCGGCAGGTGGAGGGGCCATGACCACCCACTGTCGGACATAGCTCCTTGGGGGCCCCTCATCCCTGGGGCTGGCGAAGTCACACTCCACAGGGCTGCCGCAGTCCGAGCCTGCGAAGCCGCTATCGAAGGTGTCCATGTCCAGGCCAGCAGGAGGCGAGCCTTCCTCACTGTCAGACACCCCTCTGGACAGCCCACCACCCCAAGGTGGCCCTGGCACCCAACCAGCCTCATTTTCAAAGGGCAGCTTTAGTTTGTCGAACAGGCTGCCCAGGTGGCCCCCAAGCCTGGCAGGGCCACCAGCTGCCACACAGCCACAAGACAGGACTGTGGCCTTGGTGGGCAAGAGCGGGTCCTCAGTGTCCAGGCCAGGCTCCAGGCCTGTGTCCAGGTTCAAGGCTGGATAGCTGTCTTCCTCACAGGTACAGGGACAGGTGCATGGCTCCTCTGCATCCACCACGGTCACTGTGTCGATGGATACCAGGCCATACGGCCGGTCTCCCTCCTGACTGTAAGCTGAGCTGCCCAAGCTGATTGCGGTGGAGGGGCCGGGGCCCCAGCAGTCCAGCTCGGGCACCCTGTCAGCTTCCTGCAGATCCACAGCCTCTGGCAGCACCATGGTCACCGGCCCCGGGGCTGCACTCAGTGGCGGGCAGCAGCTGTGCGTCTCCAGGGTTGAGAGCACCTCAGGGCTCCAGGGGCCCAGCTGCAGGCTCGAGGCAGTGAAGGGTGTGCCCACCCACTTCTGTGAGAGAGAACAGGGAGGAGAGTCATGGATGGGTCGGGGGCCAGGTGGGGTGTAAACTCAGACGGTGGGTGGTTCGCTGGCCTGGGGCCTGTGTGCGTGCAGGGACCAAAGCTCCCCAGTTAGTGACATGGGGACAGGGGAGTCTGGGGTCTGAGCAACGGAGCCCCCTACCTGTCCCCTGTTTTATTTCCTTCAGACGTTTCTCGAAACCCAGCATTCTCTTGTTTGTGTCTGACCACAGTGGACACTCAGCCAGGACAGAAGCCCTGGCTCTTCTGGCCACAGCTCCAGCCCCAAGGCTCACACAGGGCCCAGTGCACAGTAAGTGGCTGATAAACATTTAGTAACGAAATGAAGGAGCACAGTGTATCAGCAACAGATGCTGGGAATGGTCTCTGCGTGCATGGTAGGTAACCGCTATGGGGTCTCGATGGACTGAGGCGGCAGTCCCCCTCAACACTGAGCATCCTCCTCTTGATACAGGGTCTCCTCCAATCAACAGAAGGGATCCCTGAGAACGGGAATCCCCCATATTTGAGCCAATCACCCTTGAAAAGCTCACCTAAGAACCCTGATGTGCCACCACCACTTCTCAGCGGTGTAGCCTTGAGCCACATACCCTCTCTATGCCTCAGTTTCCTCATCTGTAAGGGGGGGCTGCTAATAGCACCCACTCCACAGGGTTGTCATGAGGATTAAGTGAGTTAATGTCTGGGAGGCTCCTAGCAGAGTGCCCAGGACGCTCTGAGCGCTGTGTGAGCACTGGTACAATGGGTACAAAACAGTTGTGACAGCTGAGCTTCTTGGAAGGTGCAGAGAGAAGAGGAAATGGTCCATCCCACGTGGGCTGAAGTCCTTGCTCCTCCCCAGCCCAGTGAAGCCACTTCTCTGATCTGAGCCTGGGTCTCTCATGGCCCCTTGTGGGTGATGAAGCATCCTCGCAGCTCCAGGCAGACAGCAGATGCTCAATGGATGTGCGGAGTCCGCATTTCCTGACCTCTGGGCTCACCTTGAGCAGCCAGGCTGCCCCTCCCGCCTTCACCACATCCTGTCTGTGGGAGGGCCCCTCCCGCCACCGCTGGGTGGGTGTTGAGCTGTAAATGGGCCCAGAGAACCTGTGGGCGCCAGTGGTACTGCTGTGGTTGAAGCTTGGGTGGGGTGGGGGGTGCATTTTGCAGGCAGGTCCATACCCTTCCCAGAACCTGGTCCTCTCCACCCCCATAGCAGGGGCCTCTAAGGACCAGGAAGCCAATCTGTGGCCAGAGGCCCCATCCCAGTCCCTTCCAGTTCCTTGGGCTGGAAGAGGCTGTTTAATTCTGTCCCCCTCCCATTACTTCTGCACTTTGCAGATGCCGAGACCAAGGTCTGGCTCCTGGCCTGGCTGGACCCGTAGGCTGGGGCTGGGGGAAAGGTGGGCTCCCAGAGAGGGTAAGAGGCTTCAAGGGGCTGGATACGGGGTAGGGGCCTCTCACCTTGAAGTTTCCACTGTGGCCCACATACAGGTGCTGGAAGAATGACTCTGGGCTGGGCACCTGCACCCACACCTTCCACAGCCTGGGAGGGTAGAGATAAGGTGAGCCTCCCACATGTCCCAGAGGGCTGCCCAGGCTCCCGCTCAGCTGCCCCTCAACTTTGTCCTGCAGGAGACCAAGTGTCCCCAAAGACACACCCAGGTACCTCCTTTCCACTGTGCCCCCCAACTCCCTGCCTGCCCTAGGCCTCAATGTCCACATTTGTAAACTGAGGGCAATGTGTCTCCCAAGGTCTGGCTACCTATTGTGTACGGGGCGAATGCAGCCTGGCTGAGCCCCGACTTCCCCCTCTAGGACCAGGGTGGACCAAGAACCATTGAGTGCACCCAGTGCCCAGCGCCAAGGGCACTCCTGATAGCCGTGACACCCCCAAGCCTCTCTGCCTCTGTCTCCACCTGGAGGCAAACAGGATGGGCTGGACTCCTGAACCGGGCTCAGCGCGGGGGTGGCATCCAGCCGCAGCTGGCAGCACTGGCGGAGGCCCAGGGAGCTTATGGTTTACTTTTAATTAGCAGCACCCTTTCTCTCAATGACTGTGTTCAGAGGAAACCAACATATACACAGATGAAAAGCAGAGATAGAGGTGGGTTATCATCCTTCACCCCACCTGGAGGTCCCTCGAGCCTCTCAGGGCTCAAAGCTTAAACACAGTCACGGCCAAGGCTTGAACCCCAGCCAAGAGCACAGGGTTCAAAGCCCGCCTCTTTTGTTTCATAGCTAGGCAATTTGGGGCAAGTTCCTTGACGACTCTGTGCCTTGGTTCCCGATTGTCCAATGGAGGCGACTGCTATGCATTGAGCTTTCAGGCTGCTGTGAGGGTCAAGTGAGTACCCGGCCCAGTGCCCAGCACCCAGGAAACACAGAGCTGGTCACCGCTGCCACCACCGTCACCATCACTGTCATGATGGCAGCTGTGTCCCCAGCCCTGGATGAGCTGTGGCCCCATAGAGAGGCTGTGGCCCCAGCTGACCCCTGCCCCAGTTCCCTGAGTCCCGGGCCTCACCTCCAAGGCAGGCGGATCTTCAGACCTAAGTAGACAAGGATGGGGAGAGTGATGACCAGGAAGAGGTACAGCAGTTCAGTGGGTAAGCCTCCTTTCATCTCTGGGAAAGAAGCAGACACCGGGTCAAGTGAGTCCACCTCTACTAGAGGCTGTGTGGGGTGGGTGTGGTGGGCCATGCACCTGCGGTAGAGCAGGAGAGGGTAGGAACGCTACTGGTGCCTTGGAGTAAGATGGACAAGGGTTCGAATCCCGCTTCCACCCTCACCCCAGGCAAGTGGTTTTATCTCAACGAGACTGTTTTGCTCATCTGCAAAGTGGGGATGATGACCCTTGCCTCACAGAGCTATTAGGAGTGGGCACACCTGTCCAGGAGAAGCACCTGGCACCCCATGCAAGGCCTGGCCAGCAGGGGCTCCAGACATGTCAAGTGGCTACAAGTGGGGGTACTCAGCTGACTGGACACCTTCCAGCCATGCCGGAAGTCTCAGGGCTCGGGACAAAATTTGGCACAAAGAGCGGGTGTCCGCCCAGCTTCGCACCTACCTTCTGCCTGGGTGTGAAAGGTGACCGGGTCACTCCACTCACTCCAGGTGCCCTGGAAGTAGGAGCCAGGCTGGGGCCCTGCTCGTACCTGCAGCTCATAGGTGGAGCCTTTGCGGAACTCCAAGGGAAGGAGGGAGACACTTCTTGAATCCACTGAGATCAGCTTTCTCCCTGGACTCTGCCAGCACAGGGCAAGGATGCACCGGGTCAGAGCCACCCCAGCCAAGCCCTGCCTCCAGCAGAACCACCATCCCAGCCTCCATGGAAGGGCTGAATTCCTCCTTCAGGGCCCCCACTCCCCCCACGAGAGCCAGGCCCCCGCCCGAGTTCTGGCCCCTGCAGTGTGGGCCACGCAGAGCCATGGGTGCTCTCGGGCTTGCCTGTGATACAAAGCTTTGTGATGTTTCTCTCTGACCCCCCAGGAGGGGACCCACCCTGATGGGACTGAGGTGTCCTGGGAGAAGCGATGGCCACTCCTGGTGATGTTTAACTGGCAGCATTCCCAACAGTGGACACTTTGAGAATTCTTCAGCAGTGGGTGTTCCCAGGGCATTTGAAAGCCTTCCACTATGGGCATCTTAGCGATGGATACCTCTGGGGACATTCTAAAGGGTGAGTCATTCTAGAACTTTCTAAATAGCGAGCCACCCTGGGCCTTTCTGACAGTAAACACAGGACTCCTCTGGAAGCTTCATGTCTGAAACCATGGTCCTTCTAACACAGGAAGGTTCCAAATGGCCCCATTTCCGAAACTTCTACTGTCACTAGAATCAAGGTGAAACCTGAGGAAGTGTCAAGTCCTTCCTTTTTGGCATGGTGACAGGACGGGGAGAAAATAATTTTAAGGGGTTTCCTATCCCAGGAATGAACGAAGACAAGGCCACACAAAGTGAGCGAGTGTAGGGGGTTGTCCATCCTCGGTGTGCCCTTGGTTTCCATTCCTGATTGTGGATAACAAGTTCCCTGTCTCTCAGGTACTCCCCTCCCCAACCTGGGGCTCTGCACCACCCACCACCCTGCCCCGATTCTCTGCACTCACCAGGCTCCAGGGGTCTCCCCGCCTCCTGTACTGCAGCTCATACTGAAGTTTGCCCACAAGCGGGTACGAATCATAACTGGAGCTCCAGGAGACGTTATAGTGTCCCAGGAAGGTCACAGTCACGTTGAAAGGAGGAGATGGTTTGACTTAAAGAAAAAAAGCCAGAAAGATAACCTGGAGTGCGATTTAGCATCTGCTGAGTGTTGGGAACTGCCCTGCCTGGTTTCAGGAGCTGTAACCCAACCCCAACCCCACCATGGCTAAGGTTGAGGGAGTGACCTTCAGACTGTGAGCCACTAAGGAGACAAAGCTTATTTCCCTGGCAGGGGCACCGCTTCTGCTTCATCCATAACAGGCCCCCATTGCCTGGTTGGTTAGCCAATGACGGGTAAGATTCCCTCAAGGGAGGGGTCACCTAAGACAGGCACAATCATGTGGGAGGCCCTCAAGGAAGGACTTGGGGGGCTACAGCAAAAGGGGATGATGGACACTCGCCCCTTGGCTATCCTAACATAGCCTGAGTCCTCATTCTATCTGTGAGAAGTTTCCTAATCTCTTGGCTGCCTTGCTGACTCTGCCTGACTTAAGCCTAAAACAATGACAGAGGGCGGTGCAGTCCTGTGCTGGAAAGGGTGGGTTCTCTGGGTGATCAGGCCTAAAAAAGAATACATAAAATCCTGTGAAATCTGCTTTGCTAAGAATGCTCTCAATTAAATGATAAGGGTCCGAGCAGGAAACGAGTTTGTTTCCCAAAGTTTTGTAGCCCTTTAGCTAACAGACCCTGACTCAGAATGAGACCTCAGAGTTCTTTGTATGTTATCTGTTGTTTGATCCTTACTGCCTGACAATGATTAATGAGCTTTACCTGTATTCCTGTGCAAAATGAACCTAATAAAAGCTATTGAGGAAAAGGCTCTGGGCCCTTCTCCTTTGAGAGATTGGCCACCTCTCCTCCCCAAGTAGATCATGTCTTGGTAGACTTATTCTCATCTGTGGCGGATGGGGGGCTCTGCAGGCAGAGCACCCCCCCCCACGGCTGAGAAAGATTTGGTGGCCTATCCTTCACGTGAGCAGGACTGGTGGCCCCCGTGATGCTGGGCAAAGTGCCCCCTGTCCCTGGCCCTCAGTTCCTTCATCTGAAAAGTGAGAAACTCAGACTGACTGGGGCTGCAAACAGAGGCAGGCAGGCGGTAGACTGGGGTGAAGCAGCTTTGGGGACTGAACCATAAAAGGCCCTCCCAGGCTAAGGGGGATGCGGGACTCAGGCCCTGCCTGCAGTGGCCAGGCAGAATGCAGTCCAAGGTGGCCAGGAAGAAAAACCCTGGAGACCCAGATTACTGTGGGAAATCTCTCAGCTGTTAGAGTTTGCTACTAATCCCAAAGCTTCTAAGCTACCTGTTGGCCAGATCTACCGTTCCTCCATTTCTGCTTTATTTTTTCTTAAAATTTTTAAATTTATTTTGAGAGAGAGGTTAAAGGAAGGAGAAAGAGAAGGAGAGAAACATTGGCTGGTTGCCTCCTGCAGGCCCCCAACCAGGGGCCTGGCCCACAGCCTAGGCATGTGCCCTGAGTGGGAATTGAACTGGTGACCTTTCAGTCTGCAGGATGACACTGAACCCACAGGGCCACACCACCCGGGCCCCTATAGTTAAATGACACTATTTATCATGCTAATGGTGAAAGCGACCACTACGGAGTGCCCACTGGACTGCTCTGCCCTGAGCGGCCTGACACCCGGCAGAGGGCCCTGCACGTGACTGTTCCCATATTGAGGACATCTTCCGGCAGGTGCAAGGGCAGAAACCTGGACCACAGCACCACAGCCTCCTGGGTGCCTCAAGCAAAGGGCAAAGCTGGGCTTCTGGTTCCTCCCCTCCCCAATTTCATTCCACAGCATGAACAGGACACAACATGGTTTGTGCCTTCCTTTCCCCTTTTGTGAAAGGGAATCAGTTTCTGTCACACAGGCTGAAAATTCATGGACTAAGCTGAGTAGCAGAAGGAGGGAGCTCCAGGGCAATGGAGTGACAAGTGTCGTGTTCCTGTAACAGGGAAGTGACAGGCCCTGGCACCTTCTCTGAGGGTGGAGTTACTGGTAGGCCTTGGAAAAGAATTCTAAATACTATAATTACACTCTCTCTATCAATGGGAAGGCGCAAAAGCATGGTGAAAACTACAGTATGGAGTCTCTGAGATGCTCACCACCACCTAAAACTCTCTGTGACCCTGTTCACCAGCTGCCTCCTCTGGGGTCTTAGCTCCTTGGGGCACAGGTTTCGTTCTCCTGGCTCAGTGCTGTGCCTTCACCTCCACGGACAGTGCCCAGCACACAGTAGGCCCTTAAGAAATATTTGTTCAATTCAGTGTTCAAAAGGAGCTCTGAAGTTGCTTACAGCTCTGCCCCACAGCCCTAGGTGCAAAGAAGGCACACTTTCACAAGGCCGTGGTGAGTGCCTTATTGCCGCTGCTGTTCCAGTGACGGGGGCTTCTGAACTGGAGAAGTTCCTGAACCCTCTTCTCTTCCCCAGGCCAGTGGAGGCCTGGGTGTCAGCTTCCTTATGGGCCCCCAGCTGGCTGGTGAGGGCGAGCTCAGGGAGGAACTCAGGAGCTGTTGTTGGAGCCCAGGGCCCAGGAGGAGGAAGGGCAGGGGAGGGGTGCGCAGGGAACAGAATACTGCTCCTGCCATGTCCGAGCACAGGCTTGGCCTCAGACTCTGGCAAGAGGGCAGGAGGGCAGGAGGGCAGGAGGGAGGGGGCCAGAAATGCCCTGTGCTCTCCTCTCCAGGGGCAGCGTCAGGGGAGCTGCTGCCAGCCTAGCCCTTTCGGAGAGGCAAGGGCACCCCTGCATGCCAAACTCACCACACCTGGAGCTAACTGGCAGAGTGAGTGTGTATGCATGTATGCATGTGTATGTGTGTGCATGCATGCACACAACATATGAGAGCAAGTGTGGGCATCTATGTTCGTGCCATCTAGGCCAGGGGTTGGTGAAACATGTGTGCCTTTGAGGAAGTGTTTATGAGTGTGTGTGTGTGTGTGTGTGTGTGTGTGTGAAAATCTGGGTGTGTCTGGGTACGCGTGAAGTTTTGTCCAACCCTGTGTGTGACATCCACTCAGCAGAGTGGTGTAACCTGGACCAACAGAGTGTGGACGATAGACACCTCAACCCCTGGGGATCTAGGGACAGAAACTCCCACACCTCAGGTTTGGGGCCTTCCTGAAGGCAGCACTCTCTTTGCAGTTTGTGTTTGCATGCCTCTGGGGATGGGCCTCTCACCCTCTACCTGGACTCCCCACTTGGGCACACACACACTAAAAGCTGCCTCTGGGACCCTTCCCTGCCCCGCCCTCATTCTGGATCCTCAAAGACAACTGTTTCCACAAACCAGGTTCCTTCTGCCCCTTGGCCTCCTCCCTTCCTCTGCTGGGAGGGAAGATCCAGGCCTCACTGGAGCCAATGAATGGGAGGAAACTTGGGGAGGTTGTTTCTTGTGACCCAGTGTCCCCCACTTACCTCATAGTGGGGCAGACCCCGAGAGTCTGAGTGAGAACAGCTCCCACTGCATCGCCAGGTCACCAGTGGGCAGGGCCACACCAGACTGCAGCCCAAGGCCCAGGTCCGAGCCCTGCCCTTCCATACCTCTGCCACCCTCTGTGGTTCAGGCGCACACCCTGGGGTCACCCATTGCACCTCCATGAGCGGAGGTGCATCTAAAGGGCAGACCCTAATGAGAGGTCAGGCAGGGAAGAGGACAGGTCAGAGAACAGGTCAGTGTAAGGGGTGCAGGAGAACTGGCCCAGGGAGCAGGGGCCCAACCCCCACCTGGGCCCTCCTCCAAGGAGTACTCACTGCTCTCAGCCAGGACAAAGCTGCCACACTCCTGCGAGTGGTTCCCAGACAGGTCTGTCATGTTGACACTGAAAATGTCGTCGGCCATGAAGCGGAACACATCCATGTGGCACGTGTATTTTGTATGCGTGGCATTGTGGGTGGACTGGTGGAGGCTGCAAGAGGTGACCTCATCCGCCAACTCTCCATAAGAGTCTTGCCTTCAAGGACAGAACAGCCAATCACAGCTGGAGGCCCATTGGCTCTGTGTGCATGGCCTAGGCAGGAGCCTGGGATCTTGGGGGGGAGGAGCTTGAAGTGGGGCTGGAGGGCACTTGGTGCAGCCATCCCTCCCCTTAGGAAGGGACACCCTCCCCCAAAAGTGCCCCGATGGACAGGTCCAGGCTCAGCCTGCACACCTCCAAGAGACCAGGAGCTTGCTGGCTTATCGGAGCAGCAGCTCTCAGCTTCGGAAATTGGAGCCATTCTTGCCTCAACTGAGCCTGACTCTGTCCCTGTCCTGTAGCAAGGGCGCTATGCATTTCAGGTCTCCTTCCCACTCTCCTTTCATCCAAAATCCACTGAACGCCCAATAAACACCTGTGCTGAGAACCAAGATAAGAGCCAAACGGACCTCAGTCCCTGCTCTGGGCGGACTTCCAGGGAGGTTGCTAATATGGGGTTGGGGAAATGCTCTGGCTCTTTAACACCCACTAGGCAGACACAATGGTTTTGAAGTATGCATAGAAGTTCACCAGCCACTCATTTCCCCACCTACAAACTCAGGCTGTGAACATGACCACCGTCCAGGGCCAATATGGATGCGTGGGCTCAGATTTCTGTTAAAAGTGCTGAGATTGAAACTTCTCATGAATCAATGCTCTCCAAGCCTGCAGCCTGGACCACTGAAATGGCTACCTGGGGGTGTTGCCTTGCCCACCCTCCCTGCAACCTATTTCGCATGCACAACAGCCAAGGGAGGGGCTTTAAAACCTCTCTGCCACAACCCTGCCTAAAACTGCGATGGCGGACTCTGGTCAAGATGGAGGCATAGATGGATATACTGTGCCTCCTCGCACAACCAAAATTAAGGACAACAAAGATTTAGAAACAAGAAAACATCCAGAACTGATAGAAAATTGAACTGTACAGAAGTCCAACAACCATTCATCCAGACTGGTAAGAGGGGCGGAGTTGCAGCAGGAAAAAGTGGAGGTTGGCGGACCCAGGCGTGCAGGTGATGACTATAGGACTCCGGGCGCAGGGTGGCAACGGGCAGACCCAGTGAGGCCACTCAAGGTGGCTGGCTGACCAGGCGGTCCCACATTTGCGCGCAGATAATCCAGGCGAAAATGGGAAGCAAGACAGGCCTTGAAACCCAGGGCCCCAGCGTGAGGAAATAAAACCTAAAAACACCAATTGAAAACACTTGCGGGGGTTGAGGAGCCAGGAGAGACTCCCAGCCTCACAGGAGAGTTCGTTGGAGAGATCCACAGGGTCCTAGAACGTACACGAGCCCACCCACACAGAAATCAGCACCAGAAGGGCCCAATTTGCTTGGAGGAAGTAGGGGGAGGGACTGGAATCTGAGAGAGAGCGGAGCAAGCGCCATTGTTCCCTCTCAGACCCCGCCCCCACATATAGTGTCAGAACTCTGTGACTGGGCTGCCCCGACCTGGTGAACACACCTGAGGCTCTGCCCCTCATACCTAACAGCCAAGACCAGACAAAAAAAAAAAAGGCTCAAACAGGAGAACAGATCAAAGCCCCAGTGCCAATTCATCTAAGCAACCAAGAGATAGCCAACCTATCAAATGCACACTTCAAAGCACTGGTGATCAGGATGCTCACAGAATTGGTTGATTTTGGTCGCAAATTAGATGAACAAATGAAGGCTATAATAAATGAAATGAAGGAAAACATACAGGGAACCAATAGTGATGGGAGGAAAACTGGGACTCAAATCAATGGAGTGGACCAGAAGGAAGAAAGAAACAACCAAGCAGAAAAGAAGGAAGAAATAAGAATTCAAAAAAATGAGGAGAGGCTTAGGAACCTCCAGGACATCTTTAAACATCTCAACATCCGAATTATAGGGGTACCAGAAGGGGAAGAGGAAGAGCAACAAGTGGAAAACTTATTTGAACAAATAATAAAGGAGAACTTCCCCAATCTGGCTAAGGAAATAGACTTCCAGGAAGTCCAGGAAGCTCAGAGAGTCCCAAAGAAGGTGGACCCAAGAAGGAACACACCAAGGCACATCATAATTACATTAGCCAAGATTAAAATGAAGGAGAGAATTCTAGAAGCAGCAAGGGATAAGGGGACAGTCACCTACAAAGGAGTTCCCATCGAACTGTCAGCTGATTTCTCAAAAGAGACCTTACAGGCAAGAAGGGGCTAGAAAGAAGTATTCCAAGTCATGAAAAGCAAGGACCTACCTACATCCAAGATTGCTCTATCCAGTGAAGCTGTCATTTAGAATGGAAGGGAAGATAAAGTGCTTCTCAGATAAGGTCAAGTTAAAGGAGTTCATCATCACCAAGCCCTTATTCTATGAAATGTTAAAGGGACTTATCTAAGAAAAAGAAGATAAAAAATATGACAGTAAAAAGACAGCAAACTCACAGATATTAACAACCATACCTAAAACAAAAGCAAACTAAGCAGACAACTAGAACAGAAACAGAAACACAGAAATGGAGATCACATGGAGGGTTAGCAACAGGGGAGTGGGAGGAGGAGAGAGGGGGACAAGGTACAGAGAACAAGTAGCATAGACGGTGGGTAGAAAAGACAGGGGGAGGGCAAGAATAGTGTGGGAAATGTCGAAGCTAAAGAACTTATGATGACACATGGACATGAACTAAAGGGGGAGAATGTGGGTGGGAGAGGGTGTGCAGGGTGGAGGGGAATGATGGGGGAGAAATGGGACAACCATAATAGCATAATCAATAAAATATATTTTTAAAAAACTGCTATGGCTTCTCACCACCCACACAATATAATCTGACCCCTGCTGACCTCTCGCCTCTGTCACTTGCCATTTTTCCCCAACATTGGTTCACTCTCCTCTGGTCACACCAACCTCCTCACTATTCCTCCAACTTACCAGCTCTCGCCGCCTCAGAGCCTTTGCACATGCTGTGCCTGCTGCCTGGAATGCCTTTTCCCCAACTCACTGGCTGCCTCCTTCTTATCCAGAGAGGCCTGCCCTGACCCCAGAGGCCCTCCCCCACGCCACTTGCTCTCTACCCTGTGTTCCAGCTTCCTGTTTTTTATAGCGCTCGTTATCAGAAAGCATCCCGTTGGCTGCCTGTGTTTATCATCTGTCTTGCCAGTCATTTCCACTGCAGCGTGTCAGCCCAGGACACCTGGGACCTCTTTGGTTTGGGCTCTGCTGAGTCACTGGTGCTTGCAAGTGTCAAGCAGGAGCTTAATAAATGTGTCCTGGATGAATGAACGGATGGATGGATGAATGAATGGTGACAGAATAGAAGCCAGCTATTCTCTACCCTGAGGGGTCTGTTGACAAAGAGTCTGTCTTTGACCAAACCCGAGTCAGGCCCTCTGGACTCTTTCCTCCACTGGGCCCTGGCTTTTGGCTTTCTGCGTCTGTCTTTGCATTTTCTACTTTTAGCAAGACTCCTGCTACGTCAGTTTAGCCAGATTCCCCACCCTTAACATCAAATCCGGTTCCTCATCCTCCGCCATCCTTGGGTGGCGTCCAATCCCCTGGGCTGCCATCAGCAAGAGTCCTGTTAAGTCAGGACAGCCAGACACCCCTGACCCCTGACGTTTCCTCCCAGTCGTTTTCCATCCACCAACCCCTTCCTGCTCCTTGGCTGTAAATCCCAACTCTTCCTTGTTGTGTTCGGAGTTGAGCCAAACCTCTCTCCTACATGGCAAAAGCCCAGGCAGGGTCCCTACACCTATCATGACAGCCCTAAATAAAGTCTGCCCCACCCTTCCACGACGAGTGTCATGCATGATTCTCTAACAATATGGATGTGTAGGGGTCTGCGGGTTTGGGAGTCAGACTGCCTGTGTTTGAATCCCAGGTACACTGTTCACTGGCTGTGTGACCTGGGACAAGTTATATAACCTCTCTGAACTTCATTGTTCTCACTTACAAAATGAGAGTCATAATCAAGAGGACTGGAGATGATCACTGTGTGAGTGACAGAGTGTGGCCTTTGGAGCTGGCCAGAGCTGCCCCCTGTACCTCCAACTCATGCTCTGGACAAGCCCCATGAAGCCTGCACAGTCTTCTGTCAGATGGGCACAGCGACCCCCACCTCACAGTCTTTCTTGGGCTGAAACCAAATGCTGTCACTGAAGTTGCTGAGTGAACACCAGGAAGTGACAGCTATTATTTTTATTGCTAAACTACCTGCTGGGCACACAGCAGGTCCAGCTCAGCCTGTGGTGTCCCATGGTCCTGCCCCAGGATCATGTTCCCCTGAGTAGCACCCCTAGGGCTGGGGAGGCCCACCACTTACCAGGTGAGGGTGAGCATGCTGGGGTGGAGGGTCCATGTCTCCAGGATGCAGGTGACTGTCTGGAAGTAATCGGTGTAGCAGACGAGGTCTGAGCAACCACAGGCTGGAGGGTGAGGGGAGAGAGAGGCCCCGGTACAGGTTGGAAGGGGGCTGCCGAGCTAACCCCCACCCCCTCCAGGGCTGGCAGGCGTCCCAGGGCCAGGATGACTATGGTGACTCAGGGGCCACGAAGATGTGGGACTGAGGCAGGGAGGTCCTTGTACCTAGGGTTCCTTGTTTGAGCCCTCAGAGTTTCAAGGCTAGCTGTGGAGACAAGATGCTCCTAATATGAAACATAATTAACTAAGTGCATCCCGTGTCAGCTGTCTCCCCAAGGGCCTGTGTCGAGCCACCAGGTCAGCGTCCCTCCCAGCCAGTCTCCCTCTCGGGGTGGTGCCTTCCAATGCAGCTCGAACCCCTGGAGAGAGCCCTCCACGAATCAGCGAGAGTGCTGCTGAAGGTGCCTTGGTCCCTGACCAGGAGGGGCCCTCTGCTCTACAGCAGCTGGTCCAAGCAAGAGAGGCCGCGGGCCACAGAGATGCTGTGGGGACAGCTCAGGACACCAAGAAGACCTTGGATGCTCTCGCCAAGTGTCTGCATTGCCCTGCTGCCCAAACCAACGCTCCCACCAGCAAGTGCTCACGGGTCACCCACGCAGGCAGCTTCACTGGAAGATTTAACGCTCTCCTGCCTCCAACAGTTACTGCTTCCCTTCGTGCTAACACAGAGGTGCCATCATAATCTAAATGTGTTTGACGTTTGACAAAATAAACTGAACACGTTTTAGTTTTGTAAGATCAAGTGCCAACACTCTTATTTTTTCCACATTATTTACCAAAAATTTGTTCCCCTTCTTAAGTGGATTCATTTTTAGTAGCTTTTTCCTATTTTTCTTGACTAAAGACTCAGTGGGTGGGGGCTGGTCACCTCCACTCCAGGTCAGAAGCTGGATTCAGAGGTAAGAACGCTGCCACTGAAAAGTCTGTTGGTCCTCTCCACCCCAGTTTCCAGACCGGATCGCTGAGGCTGTGGGACCGTACCACACCGTCCCTCTTTCTCCCTGTCTGGGCTGCTGCTGCTCACCCAGGAAGTCTAGTCTGTGCCAGTTCCCCCCACACACGGCAAGCAGTGCGCACACCTAGTGACGCTCTCTCCCCGGACGTGGTCTCAGAATTCTCAACAGCCCTCAGGCAGCTGTGACCAAGGGACCCGAGCTGGGGGCATGAGCCTTGCTGCAGGGGGGCTTCCCTCTGGGAGGGGCACAGGGTCTGTCAGTGGAGCACAGACGGCTCGTTCAGCATGTTGTGGAGAATAGACGGCTGGTTTTGGCAGGAACTCCACCCAGAGCTGCAGCAGCCTCCGTGTGGCTGTCTGTTCCACATCTGTATCCTGTGGTTATCTCGGGGCTCCCACACTGGGAGAGGGGCTGCCTTGTCTACCTAGCCAGGCTCAGGGCCACCAAGGGACAGGGTTTGTCCCAAACTTGGAATGAAAGATTGGGGAGGGGACAGCAGCCCCTAAACTAGCATGGAGGTGACATCAGGGACCAGAGGGAGTAAAAAACCCATTTTCCTGGTTAGTACCCTCACTCTGAGCTAAGACCCCCAGTGCCGTCCCTTGTTATCAAAGTGTGGCCACATGACTCACAAGTGCGTGTCACTGTGTAAACTGGGGACACAAGACCCCTTGGAGTGTGTGGAGGTGTGCATAGGACATCATGCCACTGCAGCCCACATTCAATAAAGCAGCAAAGACAGGTGGTTAAGCCACAGGAATCTGGCAGATTTGTGAACTGGCCCCAGATCCTCCGCTGCCCAGTTCTGTGGCCGAGGACCTTTCCCTAGTCCTCTCTGAGCCTCAGTTTTCTCAGCTGATAACAGGGTGTTGCTGCAGCGCTGGACTCATGGGGCTGCCAGAGAAAGGACGGGATGATGCCGAGCACCAGTGTGCCTCAGGGCCTCCGTGTTGTGCCCACAGGATGTGGGGCTGAGGCGGGCGCCCCGAAGGCCTGCTAGAGTCAGGCCAGAGTGCTGGTCACTCAGACAAGCAAACAGGGGAACCCGACCCCTGTTCCCTGCAGAAGCTGTTCGAGGATCTGGGCCTTTTAGTTAAAACCAGAGAGAAATGCCGATGGCCAGCAGAGCGACTGCACCGGGCCCTCCCGCCCCCATCTGGCCCCAGTCCCATCCGTGTGCCGTGTCACACCTACTCTGGGAAGGTGCCCGAACCTCTCAGCCCCCGTGTCTCACTCCCAGCCCTGTCCAGCTTGGTCTTTGATGTCTTGCCTAACTGAAACATCTGATCCTCCAGAGCTACCTTCCAAGCTTGGGCTACTTCTGTCTCCACTCTTCCCCACTGGGGAACATCAGTGCCTGCTGAGGGTACAGCGACTGCTGGAGAAGATCCCCTAGGAGACACTAAGGTGGGACCAACGGCAGGACTTCTCACTCTGAGGGCTGGAGCCAGCCAAGGCAGAGAGCCATGGGCCTCTCATCACCCGGTGAGACATGGCGACTCAAGCTGCGGGCTGGGCTGCCCGAGACCTGCCTGAACAACTTCTGGCTAGTGGAGCTCTCTGGTTGGATGGATTCTGGTTCATGGAGAGCTGGCTGCTCCCCGTGTCGAGCGAACACATGCCACAGACTGACCCCGAGGCCTCCTCCAGCCGTGACGCAGACCACACCGGCCAGCCCCGCCCTCCTGTCACACACCGCAGGCCAGCTACTCACCACCGTGGAGAATCAGCAGGAGCAGAGGGGTGGCCCAGCCACACAGCATGCTGACTCCCAGGGCCTGGAAGAGATGCAGAGCAGAGGGTGGGCCTGGGCCTGGGATAGAGGGACCTGAACAGCTCTCTCCTGGTCCCTGCCCCTCCCCTGGAGGACTTGCCTCAGATTCTTGGATATGTCTCAGAAAAATAAGGTTTTGAGGAGCCCAAGGACACCCCCAAGAATTCCTGCCCCTGAAAATGGCTGACTCTCCCCAAGGACCCCTCCCCACTTCTCCCTATGTGGGCACAAAATGACAGGCGAATTCAAAGAGGGAAGGGCTCACTGCTGTCCCATCCACACCCAGTCTATACTGTGTGTGGAATTAAAGGCGGCATTTATGCAGCTAAGAAAGAAAGAGGGTGGGCAAGGGTGGGAGGAAGGGGACACTGGCCCGGAAAGTGGTATTTAAAGAGCCGTGACCTCAAGTCCTCCTTCCCATGAAACACCCATGTTGCTGTCAGACCTACAAATTGTCTCCTTTCTAAATAACAAATCCAAGACTCGCCCACAGAGAAGACCCTTACCGAACACCCAGGCTAAGGTTAGTCCAATAATGAGCCTGTCGCTCAGTCCAGAGCCCAGGCCAGCCCCCGAGGAAGCACACTGGAACCAAGTCCCAGCCAAACGGAGGCAGCCTGGACCGGATGCAGTGGAGGACAGGCCTCTCTGGAGAACGGAGCAAGCCTGTCCAGCAAGAGTGCGCTTTGGTGCCCTGGGCTGAGGAATGGCCCAGGCTGGCAATGCCAGTCTCCAGCTGGTACTTTGCCCATCGCACCCTCAGTTCTGTGTCTGCTTGGGGAGGTGCCAACCGGAGGCCAGTGGGTCAGCCTGCCAGGCCCAGGAACCCCACCCAGGCCACCCCTACAGACAGGGGAATAGCTCGAATGGGAGCCTAGAGAGATGACCCTCACAGTGACCAAGTCATACACATGGCTCCTTCTGGGCACCGTCCCTGAATCCACATGGGGAGGGCCCCACTGTCCAGGTTCCCCCAGATCCTACTCCAGCCCCATCAAGAACACTCTCTGAGCTCCGACCAAGTCACCAAGTGGTCAGTGACAAAGTCCATGGAGAAGTTCAGATTACCAGCTGTGTGGCTCTGGGCCAGTCACTTCCCCTCTCTGAGCCTTGTAGAAAACAATAAATCCTACTTCCAGGATTCTTGTGAGAATTCAAGGAAGTGATTTGCAGCAAGCCTTGAGCAGGGCCCCTGACACGTAAACACTGAATAATGTAGAGTTTAGAGCATCAGAAATGGAAGAATTCCAGAATGAGCTAGACAAAATGTCCCCAAATTTCTCACTTTCCAATGTTGGCCGTATTTGTAGATCATGTGTACTGTTATTTATTTAACATGTTTTCTATAAATGAAATCACTTAAAAATTAACTTCAACCTCATCCTAAACAGTACTCTCCGTAGTTGTGCATTTTTTCCCAACATGTTAAGAAATGAATAACATTGTTACTAAAAGGAGGTAATGTTGGGGCAAACCTTATTTAGAGCTGCTTTAAAGAACCCTGATCTTGCACCAAGCCCCACGCCGCAGGGGTCCTGTAGCCACACTGAGGACTCGACTGCCCAT
This sequence comes from Anoura caudifer, assembly GCA_004027475.1. Lineage (NCBI taxonomy): Eukaryota > Metazoa > Chordata > Mammalia > Chiroptera > Phyllostomidae > Anoura > Anoura caudifer. The sequence continues at coordinate 85,064 of PVKU01005038.1, forward strand.
TGCGGGAGGTAGTGTTAGGTCTGCCCCTCACTGCCGTGTCCACACCTGCGACCCCAGCCCCAGCACAGCTCCGTCCAATTCACTCTCCAGCGGCTCCACCGCAGACAAGTCCAGATTCAAGGCTCCTCCCCTCACATCCCTCAGTTCTGCACAAATGACACACAGGCCCTGGGCAATGGAGGGAGGGCATCTGCTGCTTCTGTCTGCCTGGAGTCTCTTCCCCTGTTATGAGGAGCTCCTCTAGCTAACAAAGCAACCCCCCTTCCTGGCCACAGTGAGTGGGTCAGGAATGGACACCAACCCAGGCAAGGCCAATGAGTCCTGGAAATTTTTTCTAGAACTCTAATTAAGAGGAATTTGGGGGGTGCCTACTGGAAGCTGGTCCCCATGTCGGTCACCTCTTACAGAAAGGCTGCCTGAAAATGATGCCAGCACTGAGAAATACAGAACTAGAGTTCCCATGGCATCATTTGAGGACCTGGATCCAGCTGTACTGAAGTCCACACCTGGACTTTTCATTTACACAAGCCAGACAACACCTATTTTGCTCAACCATGTTGAATTATGCTTCTGTTGCCACCAAAGAAACTGATACAGTGGAATAGAGCTAAGGGCCCAGAAGGAAGCAGAAGATCTTGGAGCTTCTCTGGTCCTTCCGCTCTCTGAGCTCAGTTACCATCTGTAAAATGGGGACAGACACTAATGCCCACCGCATCTGGCAGTTAAGAAGAGGCAGAGGGAGAGCAGAGGGGCCAGTGCTCTGAGGACTGTGAGTGACCATACAGGGTGCTGGGTTCTTGCTATTGCTGGTCTGCTGCTCTGAGTTACTCACTGCCCTCTGAGTGCCTCACACCCCATCGTGCCTCTCTGCCTTTGCATGCCGCGGATCCTCTTGCTGCGTCTTCTCCTTGAACGCCTTTTCCCCTCCCATCACTCTGCACTCAGCACCCATGGCCCGCGTGCTCCATCCCTGCATCCGCAAGGCCACACTGAAGACTTCCTGAACGTCCACCACTGACTGCATTCGGGGCTTTCCCCTGCGCTCTTATCTACTTGCTCTTTATCTTTATTTTACCTCCCACTTTTCAGTCCAATAAACATGTCTTAAAAGCAGGTATAATATCACTACCATCGACAGGTATATCACTAGTATGAAATGGGGAGGCAGTGTGTACCACAGTAATTAGAACACAGGCCTGGGGCTAGCCTGCCTCAGTTCTAATCCCAGCACTGCCATGTACAGGCTGTGTGACCGAAGGAAGTTCACTTTCTGGGCCTCAAGGTCCTCATCTGTGAAATGGAAATAATAATAGCAGTACTGACATCGTAGGGTCCTTGGGAGAATTAAATTAGTCAATATTTGTAAAGCGTTTGAAACAGAGCCTGATACAGTAGATATTATATAGGTATTTCTTAAACAAAACAGTCAATTTGCCATAAAGCCATATACAGTGAAATGCAAAAACTAAACACAGGAAAAACAAAAGACAGTAACTACATTTTAAAAAATAGTACCCCGTGCCTAAGACTCTCAGGACGTGAGATCTTGTCTGCCTTTGTTTAAAAAGGACCAAAGGGTGTCAGAGAGGTGTTTAAGACATACTAGCACCACACTGAGATTCTCACCCCCTCCACCATCAGAGGATTGAAAGAAGGTAGAAAAGGGGTCCCGGGACATTTGACACCATTTAACTCTTTTACCAGGGGCCCAGCGTTATTTGACACCATTTAAAATAAGCGCACCGCAGGGCAACTGGCAGCCTTGAACGCTGCAGCCGGAGTGGCCTCGTGCTTCCACACACCCGAAGGGATGGGAACTCCTCCCCACCCCACTGTGTGCCCTGCCCTGAATCCACTTCCTTGCGGGTCTTCCCATCAGGCTGACACCTGAGGGCGACAGCAGCTTACTTCCCAGATGCACACCAGACCACCAGGTGTGCTTCCTGAGGGAAGGTCCAAGGCTTCAGCCATGGGAGCCCTGCAGCAGCCGCCTAACCTCTGCAGTCTCCTACAGCGGAGTGAAGGGCACCTGGCTTGGCATCTGCCAGGTCCTATCTGGGTGTCCCTGGGCAAGTCCCTGACCCTTCTAAAGGTGGGGGGCGCTACCCTTTGCCACAGGTTTTCAGTAAGCACTAAATGCACCATTGCAGGTGAAGCACTCCCGCACAGTCAGGGCAGTGTGGAGTCCTGCAGAGGTGCTTCTCCACCAGGCTCCAGTGCCGAGAACTGATTTCCGGGCTGGTGGTAATTCAGACTGAAAGCTAGCCAGACTTCAGGAGAGTCTGGGGAACTGGAGAAACCTGGGGGCAGGAAATCAGGATGAAGTAGGTGTTATGGAGAACGTAAGTCCTGCCTTTGCAGTCAACAGAAACGCAAATAGAAAGCACGGAGACACACCATTTTAATCGTATCAGCTGGCAAAGACTAAAAGTCTGAGGACATCACGTGCGGCAGAGGCCATCCTGGAGAAGCACCTCTCACTCACAGTTACTGGGGATGTAAACTGAAGCAACTGGTCTGAAAAACAGTCCAGCTCCAGCTCCATCTGATTCACTTGAGTCCCTGCTTGCCCTGAGACCCAGCAATTTCACCCCTTTGTACATTACAGAAGAAACTCTGCCACATGTGCAGTAGAAGCACATGCAGAAATGTTTATAGCGGCATTGGCTTTAATAATGAAAAACTGGAAACAACCTAAATACCCATCGCAAGAACATGGAAAGATAAATTTTGGTGTAATAATTCAACATGAAAATGAATCATAGCTTCACACCACAGACAAATGACTCTCACAAACAAAATGAAAAACAAAAAAAAAGTTGGTTAGGAAAGAACACCGTCGATGTCACACTTAACACCATGTAAAACTGCCCTAGGGAAACATACACGTGTCCTGGAAGTATAAAGAATTTCAAGAGGATGGTAAACACCAAACTTCAAATAGTGTAGAAAAGGAGAGGGTGTGATGAGGGGTCTCAGCAGTTCGGTAAAACGGAGCGCAGTTACCGTGGGTGGTCATTGCAGGGGCCAAAGTGGGCTTACGTTGTAAGTGCGTAAAACACAGAGACAAGCTTATTCTTGTGTTATTATTTTATTAATTATTGTATTATTTTCCACGCAAACAACTGTAAACTGACTTTTGTCCCACTTTGTATATCATTCTTTATGTCTTTTTGTATGATCGCACTACTTCACATTTTATTTTTTATTTATTTTTTTTTCTTTTAAAGTCAGAGGCAGAGCTGGCAAGAGAGTACATGGTAAGTTTTTTATCTTTTTTTTTTTTTATATCCTCACCCAAGGACATGCTCATTGATCTTAGAGAGAGGGGGAGGGAGGGAGAGAAACACTGATGTGAGAGAGAAACTTCCGCCGGTTGCCTCTGGCCAGGGACTGAACCAGAAACCCAGGCAGGTTCCCTGACCAGGAATCAAACCTGCGACCCTTAGTTCTACGGGACGGTGCTCCAACCAACTGAGCCACACTGGCCAGGGCTTCATAACATTTTAAATGTAAGTGAATCTTAAATTTGTAAACTAAAATGTGGAGGGGGGACTTCCACTTCTGGCTCTCATGGAGTAGCTGGTATCAGACTAATCCCCACCTGAGAACAACTGCCAAGCAGGACAGATACTGTGAGAGACCCAGGCTGACAGGACTTGAGAGGCTAGAGTTTCAGGGTGAAGAAGAATGCACTGAAGTTTATTTTCTCTCAAATAATTTGCTAAGTCATTACAAATGAGTTGCATACCAAGAAATCTAGCAGAGAGCATCTGATAATAAGCTAAAAAGCTAAGAGATTTTGGCAGTTTCACAATGCTAAGGGAGGAATTGAAGTTCAAGGCCTGGCAGGAAGGATGGGCCCGGGTAAATACCCAGTTATTCATGAAAAGCTGTGCCTTAAGAGTAAGAAAAAAATCAGCAGTAGTTCAGTCTTGATGATATCAGGTGACCTGCCTATATGCTGTATGTCTGCTACAAGAAAATTAAAACCTGTCTGGAAAAAGTTAGCTTTATCCAAAGCCTCTATATTTTTCGTACGTAATGTACAGCATTCACTTAAATCGACAAGAAAAACCAAAAAAATAATATCGAATGACCAAAAACTACGAGAAAAAGAGGAAATGGACATAGACACATAGGTGATTCCGAAAATGATGCCCAGGTACGATTTAAAAATAACTATGATTAGCATGTTCAAGAATTCCACTAGAAATATGAAATCTATTTAAAAGCAGAAACCCTAGAAATGAAAAATGCAATAACTAAAATTTATGAAAACTGAATGAATGGATTTAGCAACAGATTAGAAACATTGGAAGGAAGGATTGGTAAACTGAGAAACTGGTCAATAGAAAATACTGAGATTGACGTATACAGAAAAAAATTTAAAAACACAGAAAAGAGACATATCAGATGTTGTGCAAAGGTCTAAAATACATGTGTTTGGAGTTGAGAGAGCACTACTCAGAGGCAATAATAGAGATGATTATTGTATTAAGTATTTTCCAAACTAGGAAAAAACATTACATCACAGATTTAAGAAGTTCTACAAAACCCCAAAAGGAAAAATACAAAGAAAACCATATCTAAACACATCATAGGGAAACTTTAAAAATAAAAATAAAAATAAAAGTAGCCCTGGCTGGTGTGGCTCAGTGGATTGAGTGCCAGCCTGTGAACCAAAGGATCGCGGTTCAATTCCCAGTCAGGGCACAGGCCTGGGTTGCGGGCCAGGTCCCCAGTGGGGGCACGTGAGAGGCAACCACACACTGATGTTTCTCTCCCTCTCTTTCTCTCTCCCTTCTCCTCTCTAAAAGTAAGAAATAAAATCTTTAAAAAAAATGAAAATAAATACATACATACTTAAAAGCCAACTTAAATTTTATATCCAGCAAAAATCACCTTTAAAAAAAGAAGTTAAGCTCAATATGATAAAGGAATCAACTAAAACCCCACAGTTAACATCATACTTAATGATGAAAAACTGAAAGCTTCCCCTCTCAGATAAACAAGACAAGGACGCCCACTCCCATGGCATCTATTGAACATTGTACTAGAGGTTCTGGCCAAGGCTGTAAGGCAAGGAAAAGAAGTAAATATTGGTAAAGAAGTAAAGTGTTTCTGTTTTCAGATTATATAATTTTGTATACAAAATTCCTAAGACATTCCCCCTGAAACAAAATGAAACAAAACAAATAAATGACCAAACGCTATAGTTCCTTAGATATGACACCAAAAGAACAAGCAACCAAAGAAAACGTGGATTGAACTATTTCACATTTAAAACTTCTGTGCTTCAAAGGGCACTATCAAGAAAATGAAAAGACAATCTATAGAATGACAGAAAATATTTGCCAATCATATATTTTCTAGGGGTCTGGTGTTCAGAATATAAAAAGAACTCTGATAAATCAAGATCCAAAAGATAAACCAATTTTTAAAATGCACAAAAGATTTGAGTAGACACTTCTCCAAGAAAGCTATACCAATGACTGACAAACATATGAAAAGATGACTAGTATCATTAGTCATGAAGAAAATGCAAATAATAAAATGCAAATACAGACCTCAGTGTGATGCCACTTCACGCCAACTAGATGGCTATTATTTTAAAAAAAGGGAAGTATGAAGTGTGGGCAAGGGTGTGGAGAAATTGGAACCCTTATACACTGCTAATAGGAATGTAAAATGGTACACCTGCTGTGGAAAACAATTTTGCAGGCATTCAGTATAAACTTGTAAAAGTTACTACAGTACACTGGTATCACATAACCAAGCAATTTGACCCTAGTATACGGCAAAAAGAGTTGAAAACATGTCCACAGAAAATGCCTGTAACACAAATGTTCACAGCAGCATTATTCACAACAGCCCCAAACTCGGAGCAACTCAAATTTCCATCTATTGGTGAATGGGCAAACTGGTGTAGGACACCCATACAATGGAATATTATTCAGCCATAAAATGATAGAAGTAACGATATATCCTGCAACATGGATGAGCTTCAAAGATTTATACTAAGGTAAATAAACCAGAAACAAAAAGCCACATATTACTTGATTCCATTTATATAAAATGTCCAGAACAGGCAAATCCATAGAGATAAAGTAGCTAGTTGTCGCCAGGGGCTAGAGCTTGGGAGGGAAGAGGAATGAGGAGTGACTGCTAAGGGGCTCAGGGTATTTTTGGAGAGATGAAAATGCTGTGCAGGCAGACAGTGCTAATAGTTGCACAACTTTGTGAATATACTAAAAACCACTTAATTGTACACTTTAAAAGAATGATTTATATATGTAAATGAGATCTTAAAAATTTTTTTAATGAAAGCAAAATAAACATATTCTCTGACCAAAAAAAGCTGATAGAATTTGTCACTGGTATACCTGCATGAAAATACACACTAAAGTGAGTTATTCAGACAAAAGAAAAAGAATCCCGGATGGGAAGAAAGGTACCACAGGAAGAAATAAAAAACAATAGAGAATATTAATATAAGTGAATATCAATTGCTTAAAACAGTAATAATGATGTTATTATTAATTATGAAGTTTAAACTACATGCAGAATTAAAATGCATGATAGTGATACCCCAAAGGTAAGAAAGAGTGAATAAAGTTGTAGGTCATGGCACTGACTGGGAAGTGATAAAGACACTAACATAAGATAGACTCCAAAAATATCAATATATATTATTGATCTATTGATTATGTTATTACAGTTGTGCCAATTTTTCCCTCTTTCCCCCGCCCACCCAGTACCCCCAACTCCCTCAGGCAGTCCCCACCCTATTGTTCATGTCCCTGGGTCATGCAAAAGTCCTTTGGCTACTCCATTTCCTATACTGTACTTTACATCCCCATGGCTATTCTGTGACTACCTATTTGTACTTCGTAATCTCCTCACCTCTTCACCCATTCCCCCACACCCCTTCTCATCTGGAAGCCATCAAGACGTTCTCCATATCCATGATTCTCCATAGTCATGTCTTGGAGTGGGCCTCTTTGTATATCCATCTTGTTTGGGACTCTCTGTGCTTCTTGTACTTGCACATCTGTTTCCTTCACCAAATCAGGGAAATTTTCTTTCATTATTTTGTCGAATAGATTTCCAATTTCTTGCTCTTTCTCTTCTTGCTCTTTAGCACCTCTATGATGCAAATGTTGGACCACCTGAAGTTGTTCCAGAGGCTGTTTATACTATCCTCATTATTTCGGATTCCTTTTTCTTCTTGTTCTGATTGGTTGTTTTTGGTTTCTTATGTTCCAAATCATTGATTTGATTCTCAGCTTCATCCACTCTACTGTTGTTTCCCTGAAAATTGTTCTTTATTTCAATTTGTGTATCCTTCATTTCCGACTGGATCTTTTTTACACTATCAAGGTCCTCACTAAGGTCCTTGAGCATCCTTATAACCAGTGTTTTGAACTCTGCATCTGATAGATTGCTTATTTCCATTTCGTTTAGTTCCTGTTCTGGAGATTTGATCTGTTCTTTCATTGGGCCATGTTTCTTTGTCTCCTCATTTTGGCAGCTTCCCTGTGTTTGTGTCTATGTATTAGGTAGAGCTGCTATGACTCCCTGTCTCGGAAGTGTGGCCCAATGTAGTATGTGTTGTTAGGGTGGGTGGTGATGCAGGCTGTGAAAGAATTCACAAAGAGAAGAAAGTGTAGAGAGTAAAGTTTTCATTCACCCTCCAAGAAAGGAGAAGAGCATGGTGTGGAGAGATACACCAGCTTAAGGGGTAGGGGCTTTGAGCTTTTATTGGATTATAATTGGATCTAAAAAGGATGGCAGGTTTGCTGTTGTGAGGCCCCTGGGCTGTTAGGGTGTTGAAATAGGAGGCTGCAATTTATTCCAATGTAATCTTCTGCCTGTGGCTGTAGGGAGAAGTTAGTCACATTCTGTTCTAACTTCCCAGTAATTTCCAGTCCTGGGGACAAGCTCAGAAGAGTAAAATGGGAGTCAGGTTTAACAAGGCCACAGGCCTGCACAGACTTTATCCTTTCAGGAGTCCTGTAGGGTCCAGTGGCACAGCCTCCCCTATCACCCAGGCTGGGTACTCATGGTGTACCCTTTGTGTGGGCCGAGTACCCCCTCCTCTTGTAGTTGAAACTTGATTGTTGCTGGAAGGTCAGTGGGAGGGATTTATCCAGGCTAGTCTGCAAGGACTGGCTGTGACCACTGACTACCAAACTCTGCCCTCTGTGGAGGATCAGCTGTGTGGGGGCAGGGTGGTAGTGTTCCAACATGGTCTGTAGCTGTTCACTGGGTATGCTGGCCTTGGGTTTTCCCAGGTGGTACAGGCCAAGGTCTTGCCTGTGTTTTGCCTGGGGTCACTCTGTTTGAGTTATAGAGCAATCTGAGATGGCTGCTACTTGTGCTTGGCTTGAAGATTCCCAGGCGAAGCCAAGCTGTGAATCTAGGCTGGTTGCTGTTAGTGCCTGGCCTGGAGTCACTTAGCAAGAAGCACACAGGCTGGTGGCTCATTGAAACTGGCTGTTCCTTGTTTGAGATGATTTAGGAAGTTGTGAAACACGATCCAAGGCCAGTCAGTCATATGGAAAAGCAGCTTGGGTGGGCCCATAAGTTGGGTAGAATGGAGTCTCAGGGGATCTCCAAGGCAGGGCAAACAGTGTTAGCCCAGTTCATAGTCTCAGATATGGCACCAGCCTGCCAGCTTTGTGGTTCTGGAGGGCGAGGGTTCAGAAAAGGGACAATGTGCCCTGAATGGTGTGGTTCAGTGGGTAGAGAGAGAAAAGGGACAGTGGCTTCTGCCCACCTTTCTGACTGAGAGAAAGCTGTTTCCCAGGTCTCATCTTGGTGCTGAACACTTCAGTTCCTCCCTGTATGTCACTGGTGCCTCTCAAGCTGCTATCCCAGTGGCGCTGGAGCTCAGAGGGAGTGAGTCTGAGTAAGCCCCTGTGTGGGTTCTTTAAGAGGAAATGCTTGGGGCTCCAGCAGTTTCTTCCACTGACTCAATCCCTGCTGGTTTTTGAAGCCAGAAGTTGTGGGGACTTATCTTCCTGGCACTGGAGCTCTGGGCTGGGGGGCCTGGTGTGGGGCTAGGACTCCTCTTTCCTGAGGTATCCCTCTTAAATTTTTATCCACCCCACATGGTTGAGGGACCAGCCCATTCTGTGTCTGTGACCCTCCTACCAGTCTGGATGGATGTGGTTTCTTAATTCTGTAGTTATCGGACTTCTATTCAACTCGATTTCTAATGGTTCTGAGTAGTGGTTGTTCTATATTTTAGTTGTAATTTTGATGTGGTTGTGCAATGAGGCAAGCTGTATTTACCTATGCCACCTTCTGGACCAGAAGTGTGTAATTTCTAATTTAAGCACTAAAAGAGTTACAAAGGGAAGTGTAACTAACAATAGACAGAAAACATAGAATGATAATTTTTAAAACTTTATTCCTCTGAAAAAATGGGACAAAGAAGAAGAAAAAAGGAACAAAGAATAGGTGTGGCAAAAGGAAAACAAGTAACAAGATGAGAAACTTAATCTCAAACACATCAGTACTTTTATTAAATGTAAATAAACTAAATACTGAAATTAAACACATAAACTTAATACCAAAATTTGACATTATAAGAAACTAAAATTATAGGTCAATTGCTCAAATAAATGTACATACAAAAATTCTATGCAAAAAATTAATAAATCAATGGCATATGCAAAGGTAGATACTACACTATTATCACATGAGGTATATTTCAGGAATGCAAGGTTAGTTCAACATCTGAAAGTCAGTATAGTAGTTTCCTCTTTTCTATGGTTTTGTTTTCTGTGATTTTTTTTATGCATGGTCAACCGCAGTCTGAAAATATTACTGTATTTTTCATACTATAAGACACACATTTTACCACATTTTTTGCTTCAAAATTTTTTTTCCTATTTTCCTCCTCTAAAACCTAGGTGCATCTGGGGTCTGCACCATAAGATGCACCTAGGTTTTAGAGGAGGAAAATAGAAAAACAAAATTTGAAGCAAAATATGTGGCAAAATGTGCATCTTATAGTATGAAAAATACAGTAAGTAAATAATTCTGGAAATAAGCAATTTGTAATTTTAAATTGTGCGTAATTTTGAGTGGTGTGATAAAATCTCACACTGTCCCACTCTGCCCCACCAGGAACATGAATCATTCCTCTGTCTAGTGTATCCATGCTTTATATGCTACATGTGTTAGTCACTTAGGCTTCTCAGAAGTTATCAGACCCACTGCCATGGTATTGCGGTGCTTGTGTTCAAGTCACCCTCATTTTATTTAATGATGGCCCCAAAGCACAAGAGCAGTGATGTTGGCAATTCAGATACGCCAAAGAGAAGCCATACAGTGCTTCCTTTAAATAAAAAGGTGAGCCCTGGCTGGCGTGGCTCACTGGATTGAGCCCTGGCCTGCAAACCAAAGGGTCACTGGTTCGATTCCCTGTCAGGGCACATGCCTGGGTGCTAGCCAGATCCCCAGTTGGGGGCATGTGAGAGGCAACCACACATTGATGTTTCTCTGCCTCTATTCCTCCTTCCCTTCCTCTCTTTCTAAAAATAAATAAATAAATAAATAAATAAATAAATAAAATATTTTAAAATAAAAAAGTAAAAGTTCTAAACTTAATAAGAAACAAATTCATATGCTGAGGTTGCTAAGATCTACAGTAAGAATAAGTGTTCTACCCATGATATTGTGAAGAAGGAAAAAGAAATTTATGCTAGTTTTGCTGTCACACTTCAAACTGCAAAAGTTACAACCACATTACATATAAAAGCACTTAGTTCAGATGGAGAAGGCATTAAATCTGTGGGTGGAAGACATGGACAGAAATGTGCTCTGATCAAGGGCAACATGTTGCACCAGAAAGCATTAAGATTATACAAAGACCCCTGAAATGAGTGACACCAGGCCATTTATAGCAAGTAAGGGATGGTTACACAGATTTAGGAATAAGTTTGGCATTTCATCACCTCACATCATCTCAAAAAGAAGGGTGACTATAGTACAATAAAATATTTTGGGAGAGAGCTAGAGATCACATTTATACAACTTTTATTGCATCATATTGTTGTAATTGTTTTATTTTATTATCAGTTATTCTTGAACTCTTACTGTTTCTAATTTATAAGTTAAACTTTAGCATAGGTATGTATATATACAATAACATAGTATATACAGGGTTTGGTACTGTCTGTGGATTCAGACATCCACTAGGGGTTTTGAAATGTATTCCCTGTGAATAAGGGGAGACTACTGTAATCTATCTCACCATGTTAACAGAATAGAGAAGGAAATTTATATGGAAATTTAATGAGTTCAGAAAACATATTTAATACATTGTAACACCCATTCATAATTTTTAAAACACTCTCAGAAAACCAGGAATCTTCTTTAATCTGTTAAAGATCACACATGCACACAACATACACAGCTCATAACATCCCTAGTGGACAAATAATGAATACTGCTCCTGAGGTCAGGAAAAAGGCAAAAATGTCTTGTCCTGGAGGTCCTAGTCAGTGCAATAAGACAAGAAAAAGAAATAAATGTGTGAAGACTAGAAAACTACAAGGATTGGAATAATATAAGGATTGAATGTATGGAAAAGTTCAGATACCCAATAGATAAATTATTAAAATTATAATTGTTAAAAAAGATACAAAGTCAATATGATATGAAGTCAATATAAAAATCTATTGTATATCTAAAGATCAACAAAGTTGACAAAACTTTAGCTGGACTAAGAATAAAAATAGAAGGCTCAAATAACTAAAATCAGAAAAAAGAAGAGACATTACAACAAATGCCATAGAAATAAAAAGGATTATAAGAGACGACTATGAGTAATTATACACCAACAAACCTGATTGTGTATAAAGAAAATAATAAATTCCTAGAAACATGTGACCTACCAAGACTGAATCATGAAGAAATAGAAAATCAGAACAGACCTATAACTAGTAAGGAGATGGAATCAGTAATAATAATAATAAAAAAAGGCCCCAACAAATAAAACCCCAGGACCAGATGACTTCACTGGAGAATTCTACCAACCATTTAAAGAAGAATTAACGCCAATCCTTCTCAAACACTTCAAAAAAATTGAATAGAAGGGAACATTTCCAAATTCATTGCATGAGGCCATCACTGCCCTGATACCAAAGCCAGAGAAAGAAAACTCCAGACCAATATCCATGATGAATATTGACACAAAAATCTCCAACAAAATACTAGTAAACTACATTCAATAGCACATGAAAAAGGATTATACACCATGAACAAGTGGGACTTAACCTTGGAATACAAGAATGGTTCAACATCCAAAAACATACCACGTTAATAGAATAAAGGACAAAAATGACATGATTGTTTCAAATGATGCAAAAAAAGCATTTGACAAAATTCAACATTTTTTCATGATAAAGACATTCAGCAAACTAGGAATAAAATAAAATTACCTGAACATAATAAAAGCCACAAATGAAAGCCCATTCTTTACCTCAGTGGTAAAGAAATTTAAAAATGAACACTTTTCTTCTAATATAAGAAACAAGGCAATAATGCTTACCCTTGCCTCTTCTATTTAACATAATACTGGATATCTTAGCCAAAGCAATTAGCCAAGAAAAAGAAATGAAGTACAGTCAGGTTGGAAAGGAAGAAATAAAATTATCTCTATTCACAGATGGTGCAATCTTATATATATAAATAACCTTAAAGGTTCCACATAATAAACCTGTTCGGCTAATAAATGAATTCAGCAAAGTGGCATCATATAAATCCACACTCAAAAATCAGTTGCATTTCTACATGCTAACAATGAACAAAGCAAAAAGTAAATTAAAAAACAATGCTATTTACAACAGCATCAAAAAAATAAAATACTTAGCAGTAAACTTAACCACAGAGGTGAGACTTGTACACTTAAAACTATACAAGAAACAGCTGAAAGAAATTAAAGCAGACACAAATAAATGGAAAAATATTCCATGTTAATGGACTGGAAGACCTAGCATTTTTTAAGTGTCCAAAGCAATCTCCATCAAAATCCCAATGGCATTATTTAAAGAAACAGAAAAAAATCCTAAAATTTGTATGGAATCTCAAAGGGCCCCAAATAACCAAAACAATCTTGAGAAAGAAGAATGAAGATGAAGATCTTACACTTCCTGATTTCCAAACATATTACCAAGCTACAGTAATCAAAGTAGGTATTGGCATAAAAAAAAGAGACAAAGTAGGTATCGAGACCAATGTAGCAGAATAGAGAGCCCAGAAATAAACCCTGTGTACATGGCCAAATGATCTTTGACAAGGGTGCCAAGACTGCACAATGGGGAGAGGAGAGTCTCTCTAACGAATGGTGTTGGGGAAACCTGGATATCCAAGTGCAAGATGGACTCTTATCTTACATCCTACGTGTACAAAATTAACTCAAAATGGATTAAAAACCTAAATGTAAGACCTGAAACCATAAAATTCTTAGAAAAAACATAGGGAAAAACTTCTTGACATTGGAATTAGCAATTATTTCTTGGATATGACACCTAAATCACAAGCAATAAAACAAACAGACAATTAGGATTGCATCAAACTCAAAAATTTATGTACAACGGAGCAAACAATTGACAAAATGACAGTGTGACCTACAATATGATAGAAAATATTTGCAAACTCTATACTGAATATATTCAGAATTTATAAAGAACTCCTATAACTCAGTGATAGCAAAATCAAAAAAGCCCAATTGAAAAAAATGGGCAAGGACTTGAACAGATATTTCTCCAAAGAAGATAAACAAATGGCTAACATGTGTATTGAAAGGTGCTCAACATCACTAATCATAAGGAGAATGCAAATCAAAACCAAGATGAATTATTATTTTACACCAGTTAAGATGCCTACTATGTTGGTGAGGATGTAGAACTGTAAAATGGTGCAAATGCTGTAGAAAACAGTATGGAGTTTCTTTAAGAAAATTAAAAATAGGACTACCATGTAATCCAGCAATCTCATTTCTGGGTATGTATCTAAAAGAATTGAAAACAAGATCTCGGAGATACTTGCACACCCATGTTCATTTCGATATTATTCACAATAGTCAAGATGTGGAAGCAGCCTAAGATAATCAACCAATGAATTGATAAAGAAAATGTTGTATACACATGATGGAAAATTAGCCTTAAAAAAGAAGAAAATTCTGCCAGATGCAATAACATGAATGATTTCTGAAGACATTATGCTGAGTGAAACAAGCCAATGATGAAAGACAAGTACTGCATGATTTCACTTACATGGTGTATCTAAAGTAATGGAACTCATTGAAACAGAAAGTTGAATGGGGGCTGTCAGAGGCTGGAGTGAATGAAGTGATGTGTAGGCACACCATGCCGTCGCCACTATGCAAATGTAGGTTATATGCAAATACTGTCTCATTTTATATAAGGGAGCTGAGCATCCCTGCATTTTGGTAGTCACAAGAGATACTGGAAACAATCACCCGTGGCTATTGAGGGATGACTGACTATATTTTTTTAAATGTCAATTTTTTCCAAATTGAACTAATGTTTCAATGTAAACCCAAGGTTCAAAAAATTCCCAGCAATATTTTCTCTGGTGGAAATTGACAAGCTAGTTCTACTATTTACATAGAAATGCAAAAAAAAACAGAAGATAGCTTAGACGACCTTGAAGAAAAATATGGCATTGTTGCAAGGAAAAACAAACGAGCCAATGAAAAAGAACCGTCCAGAGACAGACTCACATACATAGCACTTAACTTTCAGCAAGGGTACCACTGCAAAGCCATGGGCAAGGCATGATCTTAAAAAATGATGGCAGGCTAATTGGATATTCACATGGAAAAAATAAACATTGATGCTCTACTTCTCATCGTACATAAAAATAGATTACAGGTAGATTGTAGACCTATACGAAAGGTGGAGCAATAAAGCATTTAGAAGACATAGGGTATTATTTTTGTGACCTTGGGGCAAGCAACTGTTCTTAAACAGCACATACAAAGCTCTAGACATAAAAAAAAAAAAAAAACTGAAATTCTTAATTCATTAAAATTAAGAATGTTTGTCCAACTAAAAAGATAATGAAAAAAAAAGAAATGGAAAGAGATTGTATCTATACCTGTAGCTGTATCTATGTTACATCTCTGCCTAATATATAATTTTATGTAATCATATATAATTTATATTCATCTTGTATATAATCTATAATTATTATATATCGCATGTAATAATTATATATTATATACACACATATGCATATAAATTTATCTGTACCAAGAATATATAGAGAACTCCTACAAAACAATAATAAATAACACAAAAGTCAATATTTAAAAAAATAGACAAAAAGGCCCTGGCTGGTGTGGCTCAGTGAATCGAGTGCCAGCCTGCAAACCAAAGGGTCACTGGTACAATTCTCAGTCAGGGCACCTGCCTGGGTTGCAGGCCAGGTCCCCAGTGGGGGTCACATGAGAGACAAACACACATTGATTTTTCTCTCCCTCTCTTTCTCCCTCCCTTCTCTTCTCTCTAAAAATAAATAAATAAAATCTTTAAAAAAAAGAATCAACAAATGAATGCACAAATAAGTGGAATCGATGTTTCTCTCTCCCCCAACCCCTCTCTGTAAAATCAATAAATAAAAACTTTAAAAAAATAGACAAAAAGCTTAAACAGGCACTTTACAAAAAAGGACATCCAAATGGCCAAGAAGCATATTTAAGGGTGTTCAAAATCATTATTCATCAAGGAAATGCAAATTTACACCCCAATGTGATACAATTACACATCAGTCAACCCAGAATGGCTAAAATGAAAGAGACAGACTATTCCTAGCACTTGGAAGGACCTGGAGTAACCAGAACTCTCAATCTAGACACAGTTGTCTGGTGGAAGTATAAACTGGTATAGCCACTTTGGAAAACTTCAGCTGAACAGAACGCCCGCCAATCCCAGTTCTAGATGGTGCACAGGAGAGAAGTGTGTATGTATGCACACAAGCAGGCGTGTGCCAGGCTGTCTGCAGCAGCATTATTTACAACTACCCCGAACTGGAAAGAACACAAATTCTTGGTTTCTTTGTACCTTCGTTCCCTCACCAATGACTCAGGAATGGGATCCATTTAGTTCCTCAAGCCAGTCACCATCTCCAGTGTGATTCAGGTGGGGACTGGGAGTTGAAAATGAAAGTTGAGGTGTGTGGTAAAGTAAAATGACCCATTTCCCATAGGGACCAAGAAGAAATGGGTGGGAGAAGAGGGACTCCCCACCAGGGCCAGAAACAAGAGCCAGTGGGTCACCAGAAGGAGAAGTGTCAAGACTGAGGGACTTCCCGAAAGGGAACACAGAAGAAAGGTCTCCTAGTTTATCCCTTGGTCTTCAAGGACTTCTGACCACCTTCCCTCTTACTGGCCTCCTCCCTGACCCCACTTTCAGCAGTGGCCCCATACCACTCCAACTACGGTTTTCTGTGGCTCCTCTTTGCCCTTCAGTGAAGACCCCCAATTCCTTAGCCCAGCATTCAAGGGATTTCGGGATCTGCCCCCAGCATTCCTTCCACCCTGCTGTGCTCGCCCTGGACTCCAGGTGCACCGACAACTGCACCAGCCTCCCTGCTCACCCAGCACGCACTGCGCAGCCTCGGGCGCTCTCCACCCACCTCGGCTGACTGTCAGCCTCCTACTCAGTCTTTAAACCCAGTTCAAACGTTGTCTCCTTCGTAAGCCTTTGACCTCCCCTAGGAGTATGAGTCACTCCTTCCTCTGGGGTCCGTTCCTCCACCAGAGCACACCACTCATGGTGTTGTTAGTGACATTCTGAGCCACACCCCAGCCAGGGGCCATGTGTTTCTTGGTTACTTGCTGAATCCCCAGTGTCTGACCAGTGCATGACACATAGGTGCTGCAAACACTTGTTACATGAGTGACTAAATGAAAGAGTATGCTTTCTATTGTGAGTGATCTTGAAGCTTAACCTCAATGGTAAATGCTCTGTAGACTAACTTCAGAGTCGAATCTTACTGTTTCTGACTCCTCTTCCCTAAATTCCGTGCAATGAGGACCTTTATGTACTTGATGAGGATAAAAGCACCAAGGCTCCAACTTTTCCCCCACCTCAGGGTCTTTGCACGTGCCACCTCCACCCCTCGAGCACTTCCCTGTGCTTCGTTGCTTTGTCCTCCTCAGATTTCAACTCAGTGTTGCCTCCTCAGAGAAGCAGTTTGGTCTGCCTGTGATGGACCTGGTCTCCACTGCAGTTCTCTGTGCTGCACACCCTTTGTCTATCTCCTTGCTCACCATTGTAAAACTAGGATGGGTCTGGCACATGTTCTTGTTTTTGTAGTTGTGACCTACCTCTGCCCCGGAGCAACTGTTCCCAGAGGCTGGGAGCTTTACCTGCGCTGCTCACCACCACCCCCATGCAGAGAATGGGGCCCGGAGCACAGCAGACACCCAACGAGGAGCTGAAGCAGAATGGGAATGAGTGCAGGGGGCTAAGAACTGTGGTGTCCAGTCATACAAGGAGCAGCCTGAGGCAACCCCCGAAAGGTCTCGGTTTCCCCATCAGCTTCACCACAGTCCCCAGGAACTTCCCCCCACCCTGGGCAGCACTCTCCGTTCCCAGGGTCTGAGTGACTGTGACTGCTGTCATCAGAGCAGTGACACGGAACTTCCGGAGGGAAAATGGGTTGCCCAGGTCTAGCAGCTAGTTCGTACCTAAGGGGAGCTCTCAGTCTGGAGAAGAACCAGCCAGGTGGCCCAGGATCAGAAAGAAGGCTCCACCACTGACTCACAGTTGGACAGAGAGCGCATCTCCTCCCTTCTCTGAGCCTCAGTTTCCCTCATCTCTAGAACGGGGGCAGTGCCCTGTGCCCCGGCCTGGCTGAGGGGGTGTGAAGCAGGTGCTGAGCACACCGTAGGTGTATGGATAATTTTAATTGCTTCTTACTTTTGTTTTTTGCCAGTGACTAGGGGTGTGTGGTGGGTCTGAAGGCAGGTATGCCGAGACACTGGTGTTAAAGCCTTGTCAGCTGGTGCTGAGCAGGAGAGGCAGGGCAGGGCCAGCCCCTCCCAGTGTGCACAGCCTCTGAGCCCTCGGAAGCATTCGGTCTCCCTCGCTCCTCCTAGCCCAGCCAAGAGTCCTTGTCCATGAGGCCTATTCTCACCTGAACAGCCTTTTCCTGCTGGCACTTCTCCCAGCCTGTGTGACCTCTCCTGGCTGAGAAGCGTTGTCCCACCCTCAGCAGCCTTCCCTGCCTGCGCAGTCTCTGACTACCCCACAGTCTCCACCACGCTGGGCCACCTCACCCAGGCCGGGCAACCCTCTCAGCTCCTGCAGCCACTTCTCACTCCAGCTCCATTTTCCCCAGACCAAGAGGGGCTGATGGTAAGGCAGAAAAATTTTAAATGCTTTAAATCAAAATTGCTTGAGGCCACAAGGGGAAGGTTGGAGCAGGTCTGGCATTTGTCTTTATCCTTTCCTTGCCCAGCAGGCGGCCACCAGCCTGCCCTGGCCCTGGCCCTGGCCCTCACCAAATACCCTGAATGGGACTGATTTGCCCTGGAGAAAGTTTGCAAATCCAGCCCCAGTCTATATCATCAGGCCTTCTGGTAGATGAGGAAATGGAGGCCCAGAGACGTCCAGAGTCTTGCCCTTGGTTGCACAGCGAAGAGGGGCCAGAGCCTGAGCAGGGAGCCTCGCTGGTGCACTTGCCTCACCTCCTTGGGGACAATTTGCATAACCAGACCCTCCCTGGGGACTGTGGGGACCAGCAGACTGGGTTCCTGCTGCAGGTGTCCTCTGCCCACACCCCAGGGAAGTGAACATTCTCAGGTTGCTTCAGAATTTCCAAGTTTACTCAGAGCTCTCATTTGAGCTGTCATAAAAAGTCCCTTTGGCTGGGTGCCAGGATAAGGAGTTGGGGGTGGCACCTACAAGTCTTGGGGTGGTGGGGGGGCTCCTCCCCCTCCTTCTTCACCCCTCCAGTTTGGAGGGCAGGTAAGGGAAGAGCATGTGAGAAAGGGGCTACTAGGAAGCGCTTATTCTCCTGTCTTCACAGCTTTCTTCCCTCTGCTTGTAAATGACTGCCTGAGGGGCCCTAGAAAACCCCAGCCTTCTCGAGACTCAGTTTCCCCATCTGTGAAGTGGGGAGTCGAATCATCATAAAAGCTTTCATGTATTGAGGGTTTAGCATATGCCAGGTATCCTAGCCAATAACAAGATGATTATTGGCAATAATACTGAAAGCAAAACACCACAGCTACTGTTTCTTATGAGCCACTGCTGTGCCCTTTCCACTTCGCCACAGCTGACTCCGTCTGTCTGGGTGCCGCGGCACCCCCAGGACCTGGGACTGTGCCTGGTACACAGTAGGTGCACAATAAAAACATGTTGAACAAGATGTCACAACAAGCCCAAGAAGGTGTTCTTATTTCCATATAACAGATGAGAAAGCTGAGGTTCAGTGAGACAGTGGCTCACTCAGGGTCACACAGGCACTTGGTGATGGAGCTGGGACCCACACCCAGGTCCGGCTTATCCCAAAGCTCCACATCACAACCTGCGGTGCACTAGAAAGCCAAGTGCAGTGCCCCCACCTGACCGTGAAAGCACTGGCTCCCCTCCCTGGCTGTGGAAGGAAGGGTGCTCTTCCTTCTTTTTCTTCTTCTTTTTTTAAATCAGGCCCCAGGAAGATCATGATGCTGCAGAGAAGTTGGTGCCCACAAAATCTCTGGTGGCCTGCTTTCCTCTTTCCACCTCCTCTTGAACTGGCCTCCGCATCCAGCATGCCTTCGCTCACTGCTCACAAGCCTTCAGGGGCTCCGACCCCCACCTCCAACCCCCTCTCTACTACTCTGGGGAGGTGCCAGCCTGCAGCGCCACTGGGGGCTCAGGCTTCACCTTCTTTGCCCCACTGTCTTGGCCCTGCATCTCCACCACCTCCTAACGAAAGCGCTCCTAGTTTCCTCCACTGAGGGGCAATAAGGACGCAGATGCCCTGCCAGGCGTGGGGTGGGCAGTACCAGGCCTTCTGCTGAGCCCACCACAGGCAACAGGGGATCAGGGCCGACGCCCTGGGGTCTGCTCAGCCCCCTTGACTCAATGCCTGCTCTCAGGAGGTGCCTGAGGACTATGTGTCTTACTTTTATGTTGTCCTATCCAGCAGGTTGTGGTCTTGCTGCCAAACAAACTGGGGGTCCACACCCAGCTCTGCATCTTACAGTCACAGTGGGCCTGGGGCAAGGTTCACCCTACAGAGCCACAGGCCATCTGTGAAGTGGGCCAAACAAGGCCAGTAGCCTCCCCGGGCTTGGGAGGATTATGGGAGACCCTCAAGTGTCTGCAGCAGGCTGAGCACCGATGCCAGCAGCACCGAACCCTGGGGATGAAGGAGGCAAGGCTGCGGTTTCCCAAGGGCAGCCCTGCACCTTCTGCTCTTGGAGAGTGGCCCTTCTCCTCCCTGAGCTCCAGGTTCCTCGTGATGCAAATTCCCTTCCTGGGAAGGTCTCCAGCAGGCAGCTTTCATTTTTTTATAACTTCGAATCCTCACAACCAGTCCCACAAGGATGGAGCCGCCTTCGTTCCCATTTTATAGATGAGAACAGCCTGGCTCCATATAGCTAAAACAAGCACAGAGACTTGCCCAAGCTTGCCCAGCGAGGAAGTCGCATGGCTGGATTTTGAACACACCAGGTTTTCCCCACTTTACCATGTGCTTCTAAAACCCCTGCACTTCCCCCACGGGAACGCGGCCCCAGAGAGGCCCCAGAGCTGCACCCCCTGCCCAGGGTGATCTGCTCCCGCCGAGCAGCCACTTGCCATTCCTTCCACAAGTCCTAAGTCCCCACTCCAGGTGCTTTCTGTCCCCACTCCTCCTCCACCAGGAATGAATGAGTCTGCCTGTTTCTTCCTTCCTCTCCATTCACAAGCCAGAAATCAACGCACCCTTCAAGGCTCAGCCTCGGCCTCCCATCCCCGCACTCTCTGCTCCTCCTTGTGGGCACGCACAGAACCAGTTTGCCTCTCACCATCAGCTGGTTCCCTGCGCTTTCATGAGAAAGATGAGGAGACAGCATGTGGAGGGCAGGACAAGCCCTCGAGTCACCTGCTTACCCTGCTACGTATTGGTTGAGTCACCTTGGGAAAATCACTCTACCTCTCAGAACCTCAGTTCTGTATCTGTGAAATGGGCACACCAACTTGTTCTGAAGGATTATATAAAATAAAAGAGCTAGAACACAGAAGCTGGCACAAAGTTGATGCCCATCACCCACCCCCAAAATGGGCCCCCTAGCAGTGGTCATACAGTCACACACATGTCCCCCCTGCCCAGCTCAGCTGCCCAGAACCACGGGGACTGTCAAGTCATGTTCTATCTGGAACCAGCTTCACCTCCCTAGTCCCTCGCCTTTTGGAGGCTGGTTTCACAGACAGCTCTGGGGTCACCTCAGCCATGCCGCTGCCCCAGGCCCCCAGGGCTCCAGCAGACCCACGCAAAGGCCCTCCCATCTCCCTGAGCTGGGCTGAGCAAGAGACCCCAACCCGACCCTGCTGGCCTCACTCACTGTCTCCACCCGTGATGAGGGCACAGGACCTTCTGTGCCTTCCTCCTCAGGCAAGGCCTAGGCCCTCCTGGGTAGAAAAGGCGGCTAGAGCCAGGTTACCTGCTAGTCCAGCTTCTCCCTCAGAAATCCATTCCAGGTGTCTGGGGCAATCCAGTGGGGTCCCAGGGGTGGCAGCTCAGCATAGGGTGGGAGATGAGGGTCTGAGAGGACAGGCAGGGGTCTAGGATGGGAGCCCACAGCCTGCCAGATAGGTGAATGGCCTGTCACCTGCACAGACGGAAGCTGGGCTCTGGGCAGGCAGGCAAGCCATGCAATGGTCAGTCACGCCCCAAAGAGGTTACACATGGACAAAAAGTAGTCATTGTGAGACAGGGACCGCTCAATTGGCTGTACCAGGATGGACAGACAGCAGGCAAGGGCTGGTCAGGCAGGCAGATAGGAGAAGTCAAGCGAACAGGCAGGAGGCCAGCCAGACAAACACACAGAGAGACCAACACACAGGCAGGCAGGCAGGCAGGCAGGCTGTCAATCACACTCAGGGAGAAGCAGGCAGACATCCAAACCCGAGCCCGTCTGTCCCTCGGCAGAGACACCAGTGGTCTCTCAGAGGCAGTGGCTGCCACCCCTGGCCCAGAGTGTGTGCAGGGTGGAGAGGAAGGAGGAGGAAGAGGAGGATGTGGTGAGAGCTCCCCAGCAGCCCCGCCCACAGAGCAGCTGGCTCCTCCCCAGAGAGAGTGAGAAAAAAGTGGGAGGAAGCCCAGCCCCCAGACAGGGCACACTGCTCTCCAAAGGTCACCTGCTAGGAATACATTCCAGACAACCGGGGTGACATCTGCCTCAAGGTCATGACCCTTAAGGTAGGCAGGGCAGCCTGAGGTTACCAGGGTGACTGACATCTGCCTCAAGCTTGTGACCCATAAGGCAGGCAGAGCAGCCTTGAACCACCGCTTCTCATAGATGTGGAAACTGAGTCTCAGAGTGGTGGTGCAGTCCTGACATAACTGGACTGGGCGCCTGCCGGTCCTGAGAGTCTACCTCTCACCTCAGGGAGACTAAGGACCTGGGTCCCATGGAAAGGCGGAGGTGGTAACCCCACCACAGACCCTCTTCCAGAGTCTGCAGCCTTGTCTGATTCACGTAGGCATGCCGCCTGCCTGGCCCAGTAGAGGCCTGAGTTTGGGAGCCCCCTCCCAGACTCCTCAGCCATGTTTCCTTTGAATGCAGCCCCCTGAGGCCATGCTGCTGGGAGCAGGACCCTATCTCCATGGCCTCAAGAAGACCATCTCCAGGGCATGTCACAGCGCCTCTCTGAGTGCCTCCCTTTGCCCATCTGTTGAATGGGAACACCTAGCCACAGGGCCAGGGGATAGGGGGTGGCAGGGGGACTTGGGGGGCAGCCATTATTAACACAGGGGAACTGAAGAGGAAAATAGAGAAAAGGATTCTAAAAAGCGTTTTTGTCTTACTGACAAGCCAGGGGCCTATGGGAAGGTTGGTCGCCTCTCGCAGACCCTAAAGAAGCCAGGGAACAAAGTGTAGCGAACTCACACCGGCAGCCTAAAGAGGGACGAGAGAATGGCTGCTGCCATTGCGACCGTTACTCTTTTACCTTTTGTAGGTGCCTAAGGGACCTCATTTTATCCCACAAACCCTGTGAGGCAGATGAGATTGTTCCCATTTTATGGGTGGAGAAGCCAGGGCTCAGCAGGCTGAAACGTCACACAAACTAAGAAGTGTCACAGCTAGGGTCTGAACTTCACTGTACCTGATTCCTCAGCCCGCAGCAGCCCGTGGAACTGGGCTCGAACGGGGACAAAAGGTCCCCAGGGTGGACAGGGGCTACTTTGTGCTATTTTGGTGACGCAGGTCGGCTCAAACTTGTATGCCATCTCTTTCCCTACTGACTCATTTTGGGGAAACACTTTGCAGCTAACCCACATGACCACTCCGAAGAAAAAGAGAAAGCATCTTGTTATTTATTTCTTCCATTTTTTTCTTTTTCTACACATTTTTGCGGAACTTGGTACGAATTCCCCTGTGACTGATTTGAAGGGATGTTTGCCCTGTAGTTCTCTTCTCTGCCACCGAAATCTCACGTACTCCATGGAGAACAAATCTTGGAAAAAAGCCAGCTTTTTTTTTTTTTCCCCTTTCTCTTGACCTTAGAGTGAGTTTTCTGATACTGTGTATCAGTTATTTGTGGTGATGGGAAGATCCAGAGAAGGAATAGTAAAATAAAGCTAACATTTGCTGAAAGCTTACTCTGTGCCAAAGACTTTAAGGGTACATCATCTCACTGATAATAACTCGAGAAAATAGTTATTAGTGCCATCATCATCATCATTTCTATTTTACAGATAAGGAAACTGAGGCTCAGAGAGGTGAAGGGACTTGTCCAAGGTCACTCAGCTGGTGAGTGGCAGGATGGGGACTGAACTCAGCCATTTCGGTTTCTGAGCCTGTGTTCTTGATTGCTCACTACTCTGCTTCTGGATGTACGTCAGCCCAAGGATATTCAACTGCTCCTCCCTTCCACCTGCCTCCCTCCCTCCCTCCAACTGCCTGCCCATCTTCATCCCTTCCCTTCTCTCTACCTACTCACTCATCTACTCTTCTACCCACCCACCTGCCCAACCATCTCTTCTCTCTCCTTCTCACCTTCTACCCACCAACACTGAGCAGGACCTTGAGTGTGCACAGGGGACGCCCCGCAGACATACATACAAGTGACAGCCTCTTAGATTCTGTACGCTGGTGGGAAGCAGAAAACACAAAGGCATAATGGACAAACCAATCAAATTATCATAGAAACTAAACTAATTGTCATAAAAAAAACAATGAGAGGCCAAGGCAGAGACATTCCAGGGCATGCTGGGTGGCAAGAAGGACCCAGCCACAGGGGAGAAGTCTCAGGCAGAAGGAACTGCAAGTGCAGAGGCCCTGAGCTCAGGACGATGCAGCTCGCTCCGGGCACCTGCAAACGCAGTGGCAGACCAGAGTGTGCCAGCAAAGGAATGCTAGGGGCCAGGGTCACAGAAGTCACACACCCTGCACACCACACAGGACCTTGCAGGACAATGCAAGAAAGGTAGATTTGGTTCCAGAGAGGAGGCCTTGATCCAATTTACATTTTCAAGAGTGCTCAGGTCAGAATTTAGTGTGTAGGTGGGATGCACTCGCTTGCATTTAAAAGTAGATGCTTTTGAAAGGTAACATTTAACAGCTACCATGTCTAGTGGGGTGAACATGGGTCCCCTTGGAATCAGATCTGTGTTGAGGAAAGGGTTCTTTGAGGGGTCCCTTTGGGTCTGGGTATGTCTCGTGAGCATGGTCCCTAAGATCTCAGAAGGAAGATGAGATCGGATCTCTGAACACCCTCCCAACATCCCTTAGTATTTAGAGCTGGTCACTGGGGAGGAAGTAGTTAAATTTGCATTTCAGCCAAGAGGTCTGGGGGAGGGGGAAATAATTTAGATACCCCTCCTTCAACCCATTTCCTCTTTTTTATTTTTATTTTAACAGCTTTATTGAGATATAATTTACATAGCATAAAATTTCAATGACTTTTAGACAGTTCAAATATTTTTAGCAAGTGACTGACTTGTGCCATCGCCACTGCGGTAGAATTGTAGAACATTCCCCAAAAGACCCTCCTATATGATGCAGAAGGCTTTACAAAGCTCACCCCACAGCTGAGCTGGAGGGATTCTGTTTTCTTGGACACATCGACCTGTCCCTGCTTTTCCCTTGAGCCCAGCCCACTCAGTCCATCTGTCACCTCACCAGTAGTGGACGGCTTTGTTCCCAGGCCCCCAAAGTTATCCACACCCCCATATGGGGCGGAAATGAAATGGCCAAAAGAGCAAAGGCATATTTCAAATCTTTTGCCCCTCAGCTCCAGGAGGCTCTGGGCAACACCTGTCCTGAGAGGTAGCCAGCCAGACTGCTCTGTCCACAGGTGTGTCAGCATACGTGGCCGCCCCCTAGATGCCACTTGGAATGTCTTCACAGCAACGATTTGCTCACACAGCAGCTTCAGAGGCCTGTCTTGAGGGCAAATCTGAGCTGGCTGGCGGTGGCCTGGCCTCCAGCCCCTGCCTCAGGTTCCCCCATCTTTGTTTCCTTCAGTGTGCTGCTTAGTTGGAAGAAATAAAATCACAAAAATCATGATGCAATATTTTCCCAGGGAAAGTAAGACATCATAAATGCCCACACCATTACTCTTTATCTCTAAGACCTCTTTTAAGTTTTAAGATTAAACCCTCTTTTGCCTTTTCCAACCCCTGACAAAAAAAAAAAAAACAAAAAACAAAAAACAAAAAAAAAAACCTTGCCTCTTTGCAGTCAGTTTGGTTCCCCCTCCCAGCCCTACTAATCACCTCTCTGAACTGATTTTCCTTTTTCTTTGCTGGGCTTTTCAAAAAAATCAAATCATCTAACACGTGGTCTATTGTGTCTGGGTTTTTTTGTAGCTTTGTTTGTTTGTTTGTTTTGTTTTTTGCTTAATATGTGTATGAAGTTCATCCATGCTGTGGCACGTACTTCATTCATGGTTTGTTTTTTTTTAATGTGGAACACCCCACAAATTTGCGTGTCCTCCTTGCGCAGGGCCATGCTCATCTTCTCTGCATCATTCCAATGTTAGCGTGCGTGCTGCCGAAATGAGCACACGCGCCTTGTTCGTCTTTAAAGATGAACAGCATTCGCCGCACGGCCAGGCCGCGTTTGCTTCGTCCATCCATCCGTCAGCGGACGAACGTCACGCTGCGTTCACCTTGTCTTTGTCGTGAGTGGCACAGCCATGAACCCTGCCATGCCAGTTTGGGCAGACGTGCATTTTCAGATCCTGTGGGTGCGCCCCCAGGAGGGGATGGCTGAGTCATACAGTTGATCTGTGTTTAACTTACTGAGGAGCTGACGAACTTTTCCACAGCAGCTGCACCATCGCCCATTCCCACCGGCAATCTACGCAAATTCCCAGTGCTCCACATCCTTCTCCACGCTCACTATTTTCTTTTTTGTTAGAGCTTTCTGGTGGGTATGAGGTGGTGTCTCCTTGTTGTTGGGGCACTTGTTTTGTTTTGTTTTGTTTTGTTTTGCATTTCCCTAATGCATAATTATGTTGAATGAACTTTTTGTGCTTGGTAGTCATTAGTGTATCTTCTTGGGAGAAATGTTTATTCACATCCTTTGCCAGTTTTTAAATTGGGCTGTGCTATAGACTGACCCCCAATGTGATGTTATTAGAAGAGGGGTCTCTCACGGGTGATTCATGGGGTGCAGCCCTCACAAATGGGATTAGTACCCTTATATTTGTAGTAAGTTTTGAAACTGGGAGTTTGAGTCCTCCAACTTTGGGGGTTTTTTGCTTTGTCTATTCTTGCAATTCCACATAAATTTTAGGATCAAATTTTCCATTTTGAAAAAAAGGCTATTGGGATTTTGGTAGGAATTGCGTTGAATTTGTAGATCACTTTGAGGAATATTGCCATTTTAAGTGTTTTGTTACATGAATATGGGATTTTAAAAACTTATTTAGATCTTCCTTAATTTCTTTCAGCAATGTTTTTGTAGTTTCCATTGCGTTTAAGTTTTTCACCTCCTTTGTCAAAGCTGTTTCTAAGTATCTTATTTGTTTTGATGCTATTGCATATGAAATCATCTGCTTAATTTCCTTTTTAGATTGTTTATTGTTAGTGTACAAAAGCACAATTTTTGTATGTTGATCTTGTACTCTATCATTTTGCTTAACTTGTTTATTATTTCTAATAATTTCTTTGTTGATTATTAATGATTTTCTAGGTATGATAGCATGTCATCTGTGAATAGAAGTAGTTTTACTTTAAAAAAAAAAATCTTTTATTTCTGTCATTTGCGAATTGCTCTGGCTTAAATTTTCAGCACAACAGTGAACAACGGTGGTGAAAGTGGGCCCCCTTGTTCCTGGTCTCAGGGGGAAGCTTTCAGTCTTTCATCCGCTGAGGCTGATGTTAGCTGCGGGTTTTCATATATGGCTTTTGTCATATATGAAATACAGTTGCACTGTATTTCTTCTGTTCCTAGTTTGCTGAGAGTTTTTATCATAAGAGTGTTGAATTTTACCAAATGCTTTCTCTGCATCATTTCAGATGATCATGTGAATTTTCTCTCCATTTTATTATGCCGTACCCCACTTTCCTCCATTTTATTAATGTGATCTATCTGCTTCACTCTGTTGTGTTCCTGAACCACTGTGTTGAACCATCTTTGCATTCCGGGGACAAACCCTTCTTGGTCATGCTGTATATCCCTTTTATTAAATGGTGGGATTCAGTTTGGTATTTTGTTGAGGATTTTTGCATCTATAGTCATAAAGGATACTGGTCCACAGTTTTCTTTTATCATGGTGTCTTTGTCTGGCTTTGGAAGCATAGAATGAATTAGGAAGTGCTCTCTTTTATTTTGCAAAAAAGCTTGAGAAGGATTGGTATTAATGCTCCTTTAAGCGTTTGATAGAATTTACCAGTGAAGCTGTCTGACACTGGGATTTTCTGTGTTAGGTCTTTGATTACTGAGTCAACTCTTTACTTCTTATAATATGTCTATTAAGATTTCCTGTTTGCTCTTGAGTCAGTTTTGGTGATTTGTGTCTTTCTAGGAATTTGTCCATTTCATCTAGGTTATCTAATTTGTTGGCATACAGTTAGGTATGGTATTCTCTCATAATCCTTTTAATTTATATAAGAATGGTAGTAATGTCTGTCTACGGCCTTACCACCTTTAACACACCCGATCTCATCTGAAGAATAGTAGTAATGTCCCCATTTTCATTTCTGATTTTAATAATTTGTTTTTTATCTCTCTTTTGATTGCTCCAGCTAATTGTCTGTCAATTTTGTTGATATTTTTCTAACAAAGAACTCTTGGGGTTTTTTTATCCTCTTTACTGTTTTTCAATTCTTTATGTCATTTGTCTCCACCCTACTCTTTATTATTTCCTTTCTTCTGCTAACTTTGGGATTAATTTGTTCTCCTTTTCCTAATTCCTTAAGTTGTACAGTTAGGTTACTGATTCTCAATCTTTCTCATTTGTTTTTTATTGATTTGAGAGAGAGAGAGAGAAACACAGACTTGTTGTTCCACTTATTTATGCATTCCCTGGTTGATTCTGGCCTGTGCCCCTGACCGAGGATTGAACCCACAGCCTTGGTGTGTCAGCACAATGCTCTGACCAACTGAGCTACCCAGCCAGGGCCTTTCTCATTTGCTACTGAGAGCATTTACAGCTATAAACTTCTCTCTAAACTCTGCTTTCACTGCAGCACATACATTTTGGTATGTTGTGTTTTCATTTTCATTCTTCCCTAAGCATTTTCTAATTTCCCTTGTTATTTCTTCTTTTACTCGTTGGATGTTTAAGAATTTGTTATTTAATTTCTGCATGCTTCTGAATTTCCCAGTTTTCCTTCTGTTAATTGATATTAAGCTTCATTCATTGTGGTCAGAGAAGATAATTAGTATGATTTCAATCTTTTAAAATTTTTTGAGACTCACTAGACTTAAAGATTGATCACTTCCCAAGGTACATAAATGTCTAATCACTATATCATACACCTGAAACCAACACAGGGAGGGGCAACAGTGGGTTTACAGTTGTAAGTACACAAAACAGAGTTTGTTCTTGCATTATTATTTATTGTATTATTTTCCGTATGAATAACTGTAAACCTACTTTCCCCCCACCCTGTATAATATTGTATGTCAACTGCAATTGAACAATAAAAATAAATAAACAAAAATATATGCAGACTTAGTTTTTGTCCCAACATCTGGTCGAGCGTGGAGAAAGTTACATGCACACTTGGAGGTCCCTGCTGTTGCTGGCATGTGTGT
This sequence comes from Anoura caudifer, assembly GCA_004027475.1. Lineage (NCBI taxonomy): Eukaryota > Metazoa > Chordata > Mammalia > Chiroptera > Phyllostomidae > Anoura > Anoura caudifer. The sequence continues at coordinate 114,522 of PVKU01005038.1, forward strand.
GCTCCACGTGTGTCTGCTCAGCCAAGTTCACCTATGGCGTTCAAGTTCTCTGCTTCCTTATCAGTCTTTTCTTTAGGTGGCGTATCTATTACCGAAAGTAGAATATTGAAGTCCTCAAATATTATCATAAAACTGTCTATTTCCCCCATTTAATTCTGTCAATATTTGCTTAATTTATGTGGGGCTCTATTGTTTTATGCATATGTTTATAATTATTATGTTTTCTTGATGGATTGACACTTTTATCCACATATAATGTCCTTCATTGTCTCTTGTATCAGTTGCTGACATTAAGCCTACATTACTGACAGTGTTAGGGCCGCTCCAGCTCTCTTCTGGTTACTGTTTGCATAGGGCGTCTTTCCCCATTTTTCTACTATAGACCCATTTGTGTCTTTGGATCTAAAGTAACCCTCTTGTAGACAGCATATAGTTGGGTTATGTATTTTATTTGTTCTGTCAATGTCTGTGTTTTAACCAGTGAGTTTAATCCATTTACATTTAAAGTGATTACTGATAATGGACTTTTCTGCCATTTTGCTGATTGTTTTATATACATCACTTTTTTTGTTATTTCCTCCATTTCTGCCTTCTTTTGCATTTGATTTACTTTCTCTAATGTACCATTTTATTCTCTCCTCTTTTCCTTTTTTGTATATTTTAGTCATTTTCATAAGGATGACAATTATACTGAATTTATAATACTCTAGTGTGAGCTGATACCAACTTAGTTTCAGCAGCACACAAAAATTCTGCCCTGCACAGCTCCATGTTCTACCCCCTTACGTTGCCATAACGTCCCATTCATACTCTTCCCATTCTGCCGCTGCCTAGAATGTGGACATGGTGGTGGCCATCTTGACAAAGCAGGCCAGGGCAATATCATAGGGAAGGCAGAGCCTGAGAGAGAAGGAGCCTGGGCCCCTGAGTGATGTTGAGGAACACCATTCAGTCCTAGACACCTCCCTCCACATTATGACGTGGGAGAGCAACCTCCGCTATTGAAGCCACTATCAACCCAGGTTTCTGTTGTAGGCAGCTGAGCTGATGCAGGTACAGATTTAGACGTGGATGTGGGTGTAGACGTGGAGGTGGATGTAGATGTAGACAGAACCCTAACTGATGGACACATGGCTGTCAGGGTCTATAAAACTGATACAGGATAGACAATCTCTATTATAGCCCCCAAAATAAAGTAAATGAACTTTATTACTCAGGTCCATTGGAGAAAACCAAATCAAGCAAGCTTAGCAAAAATGAGAATTTATTGTGTCAGGTAGTGGAAGCTCAGAAAAGATGGAGCTGTTTGGGAAACCCATCAGAGCTCAGAATGCTAAGAAGAGCTCCTGGTCCACCTCTGTCTGTGCACCAGCCGCACTGTGTCCTGGGGCTCATGGGCTTTCTCTGTGCAGCATCTGCAAAACCTGAACTCCCAGCTTCCAGCTCTGCAGTCAGAGTGCAAAGGAATGGATCCCATAGACGACTGCTAGAAAAGTCCTGGGAATTATTTGCACGGGCAGAAGCGAACCATAAGCCAGTCTGTCCCCTCGTCTGGGGTCAAAGATGGCTCAGCCTGAGCAGCCCATTCGTCCCTGGGCCAGCCACTGTGGCCAGGGGAATGAGAGCCCCTGAGTGGGTAATGGCCACTTCATCCCTGTGGCTATCACAGAAAAGAAGGGGGTGAGGATATGGGGTCGTGATGCACAAAGACAAGAGCCACTGCATGTACTAACATCATTGTCATGGACTGCATTGTCCCCCCGCCCAAATTCGTATGTTGAACCCCCATCCCTCAATGTGAGTGTATCTGGAGATAGGGTGTTTAGGAGGTAATAAAAGTTAAATAATATCATAAGGGCTGGACACTAATCTGATAAGATTGCAGCCTTCTAAGAAGAGGAAGCGACCCCAGAGCTTGCCCTTCCTCTCTCTCTCTTCCTCTCTCCCATCTCCCTGCCATGTGAGGATGCAGCAAGAAGGCGCCTGTCTGCAAGCCAGGAGGACAGCCCTCCCCAGAAAATGACCATGTTGCTACCTTGACCTCGAACTTCCAGCCCCCAGAACTGTGAGAAAATTCATTTCTGTGGTTTAAGTCCCCAGTCTTGGCATTTCATTATGACGGCCTGAGTGGGGAAGACACACTTGCTTGTATGAGTCACGATTCTTCAGAGGAACAGGGCTCTGACTGGTACAGTTATTCATAACAAAAACAACAAAATTGTTTACATTTTTAAAAAACCATCTAGCAGATGCTGTACTAAACTATCACAACCACCGTTTAATCTTTTAATATCCCCATTTTAGACACTAGTCAGGATTTAAACATGGGCAGTCTAGTCTAGGGCTATTTTTGGATGATGGAAACTTTAAAAAAATTATTTTGGTACTTTTCAGTACTGATTTTTAAATACATGCTACTTCTAGAATCTAGGGGAAACAATAAAGCTATTTCCAGATCGGCAAATTTTTATAAAGGAAGGTCACAAACCCTCAGCGTGCTGGGGAGAGGGCACAGTAGGGAGGAGGAAAGACGTTAAAAATCTGTAGAAATGTGAGTAGGGTCTTTCCAAAGACATTGACCATGGAAGAATGCAATGTCCTTTACTTCAGGTCAAATAGTCGATTTCGCACATTTGAGGATTAGAGCCACTGAAGCCACACGTGCTTGGGGACTTTTTCCCAAGTCAAAGTGCATCACAGCCTCAAGAAACCCGCAGCCCCCTGAGACGGTGCTAACAGAGGTGCGGTGCCCGAACCAGGGGTGTCCCTGCTGCTGTGGCCACCCTTGCAGTCTAGGTCCAGCTCGGGGTCTTACTTTCAAGAACGTTGGCCAATGAGTATATTCAGCAGAGGCAGCCGAGAAGGGGTGGGGAGAGGTGAAAAGAGCCTGAAACCATGAGAGGGCAGAAGTACTCAGCTTGAGAAGAGAAGATTCAGAGTTGGGGGCATGAGAGCTGACCTTTAGGTGCAGAGCGGTGCCGTCAGAGTTGCCACCCTGAGGTGAAGGGTAAGCTTCCTGTCCCTGGTGGCATGCAAACCAAGGCTGGCCACCTGTTGATGTGGGTGAATGATTAGATCGAGTGAGTGTGCAATTGGACCACAGGGCCATGAAGTCTCCTTTCATGCTGAGTGTCTGCGTGTCTCTGATTTTTGGAAAGAGGTGGGAAGGAGAGTGTTACAGACTGAGTGCTCGTGTACCCCTATATGCCGTATATCAAAGCCCCAAGCCCCAGTGTGTCTGTATATGGAGCCGGGGCCCCTAGACAGTGATTGAGGACTGGATCAGTGTCCTTAGAAGAAGAGATGCCAGGGAGCTGGCTCACTCTCTCCACACACACCAAGGAAAAGCCGTGTGAATGTGCACCAAGAAACTGGCCATCTGCAAGCAAAACCGCAGGTCCTCCCAAGGAGGTCCACCTTGATCTTGGACCTCCTAGCCACCAGAGCTGTGAGAAACGAATGTCTATTACTCAAGCCACCCAGACTGCGGTACTCTGTGATAGCAATCCAAGCAGACTGAGACAGACAGATATGCTGATCAGGCACCTCTGCTGGCTTCCTCTGTGGGATCCAGGGACTGGAGCCCAGCCTGACCTCAAGGTCCCCTCCCCTAAGGTCCAGAGGGCTGGCTGAGAAGTGTCGAAGATGAGTGGCCCATCCCCTCCCTCTCTGTAGCCTCCATTTTTTGCCAGTTAACAGAAGAGACCTTCTCTTCATTGTTGAAGGTCTGAAGTCCTTTAGGGAAGGGACATGCAGGAGAGAAAGTGAAACACTTGGCATGGTGGCAAGTGGCGAGTATAAGAGTGACTTTTGGGTGGGGGTGGCTTTTCAGCACTGATTTGCTCTTCTCTGGTAATTGTATCCTGATTTTTTCTGGAGGGTCACCTGCTTTCTACTTTCAGTCTTTGTCCCAGGGGAGCCCATGACCCTGTCCGAAGCCAATCCTCTGTGTATCTCAGGCCATATTGATTGCTCCAGGCAGAGTATGTGACCCAGTCAGAAGCAATGAGACCCTGTGCAAGTCTTGATGGAACAACTGGGGGAAAGACTCCAGACCTGGAGCGGAGAACCCGTGCTCTCTGCAGCTGCCATAGATATGTTGTAGCCACAATGGGAAACTTGCCTCAGAATGGAGTCAACATTCAGGGAAAGACCCAAGAGATGAAGTGAATCATCAGGAACCAGGATGCCTTATTCCAGCTGTGCTTGCAAGCCAGACCTTTTAGTGAAAACAGTAGTTCCCTTGTGTGTTTGGCTGGTTTGGATCAGTGTTCTTTCACCTAAAACGGCAAGAGCCGTGACAGATGTGTTACTGTGTGCCTAGAAGCACAACAACAATGGCCTGTGCAAAGTCCTGCAGGCACAGAAAGGAGGCCCCTGCTGGTTACGTGCCTGGAGGGGTGCAGACTGAGGGGCCAGGGAAGGCTTCACAGAGGAGGGGTCATGTGAACTGGACTTGGAAGGGTGAGGAAGAGTTCATCATGTTAAAAAGATAGAAGCATGTGTGGAGTAAAGACATCCTCTTCAGTACACGGTGTTGGGAGAACTGGACTAGTATTTGCAAAAAATGAAACTGGACCACCAACTTACACCACACACCAGAATAAACTCAAAATGAATAAAAGAGTTAAATATAAGTCACAATATCAAAAAATCCTAGAGGAGAACATAGACAGTAAAATGTCAGACACCTCGTGTAGCAATATTTTTGCCAATATATCTCCAAGGGCAAGGGGAACAACGGAAAAAAAACAAATGGGACTACATCAAACTGAAAAGCTTCTGCACAGCTAGAGAAACCATCATCAAAATGAAAAGGGAACCCACTGTATGGGAGAATATATTTGCCAATAGCACATCAGACAAGGGTTTGATCTCCAAAATATATAAGAACTCAAATGATTCAACACCAGGAAGACAAACAATTGAATCAAAAAATGGGCAAAGGACCTGAACAGACACCTCTCCAAGGAGGACAAACAGATCACCCATAGACACATGAAAGGATGCTCAGCATCACTAGCCATCAGAGAGATGCAAATAAAAACCACAATGAGATATCACTTTGCACCTGTCAGAATGGCTATTATTAATGAATCAACAAGGAGTAAGTGCTGGCAAGGATGCAGAGAAAAGAGAATCCTAGTGCACTGTTGGTGGGAATGCAGCCACTCTAAAAAGAGTCTTTTTAGACTGATGCAGCCACTCTAAAAAGAATTTGACATGTCCTCACAAAATTAAAAATGGACCTGCCTTTTCACCCAGTGATTCTACTTGTGGGAATATATCCAAAGAATCTTGAAACAGCAATTCAAAAGAAAATATGCTCCCCTATGTTCATAGCAGTGTTATTTACAATACCCAAGATCTGGAAACAGCCTAAGTGCCTGTCAGTAGATGAGTGGATAAAAAAACGGCGGTGCATTTACACAGTGGAGTACTACACAGTGGTAAAAAAAGAAAGAACTCTTATCTTTTGCAACAGCATGGATGGAACTGGAGACTATTGTGTTAAGTGAAATAAGCCAGTCAGTGAATGACAGATACGATATGATCTCACTTACAACTGGAATCTAATGAACAAAACAAACTAACGAGCAAAACAGAATCAGAGGCACAGAAATATGGAACAGATCAACAGCTGTAAGAGGGGGGAGGGGGAATAGTGGAAAGAAGGAGAAGGGACTAAACAAAGAACATGTGTGCATGACCCATGGACATGGACAACAGTGTGGGAGTTGACTGTGGGAGGTGAGGGAGGCTGGGGGGAGGGAGGCAAAAGGAAAAAATTGGGACAACTGTAAGAGCACAAACAATATAAAAATATGGTCCAGAGAAATCTAAAGTTTTAAAAAAAGAACTTAGAAAGAGTAGCAAGATAAACACAGAAGAAAGTAAAAGAAGAGAAATAATCAAGATAAAAACAGACTGAAAGAGGAAGGAAGTGCACCCTGCAGAAGAGCATCAGAGCCCCAGTCCGGCTGTGGGGAATCCAGAGGCCCGAGCATGACTGTGCTGCCCGTTCAGGAAGTGAGTGCTGAGTGCTGGGTGCAGGAGGCCTTGAGAGTGAGAGCGAGAGTGGAGTGGTGAGCCATGGATCGCCGGGGAGGGTGATGCCCAGGGCCCAGTGGAGTGTCCCTGCTGAGGAACGGGGCCAGGACCTCGCTCCGGGGGTGGTGGCAGCAGGGCAGTGGGCAGGGGCCACGCTGGGCCCTCAGAGACCCTACTCAGATCAGGAGCATGGCCTAGCCGCCTGGGCTGTTTGAAAAGAAGAAGAAAAGCCACAAGGAGGTCAAGTTCAGTTTTCCAGGAACCAGCCTCTGTCATGAGGAAAACTGTCACCATAGCTGCCTGCTGCCCACTGACTGCCACCTTGGCACAGCCTCACTTCCCTTTCAGAGTGGGGCTCCCAATCCCATGGGTGGTCTCTGAGAAGGCCCTGGAAGTTGAGGGCACCGGGTTTCTCAACCTCGGTGCTGTTGACGTTTGGGCTGGATCATTCTTTGCTGTGGGGCCGCCCTGTGCATCGTAGAATATTGAGTATAGAGTAGCACCCAGGGCCTCTACCCACCGGATGCCAGCAGAACCTCCTCCCAGATGTGAAGGTCAACAGTGCCTGCTGCAGGGAACCGGGCCGATTTGCTATTGTGGTGGGAGGGGCACCAGGCCCACACTCCTTCCGATGGCATCTCAGTGAGAAACCCGACCTTCAGAGCTCTGTGGCCCCGGCAAGGCCCTGCCTCTCTTGAGCCACTGCACCCCCACCCACTGTGCACAAACAGGATAAAGAAGAGCCTGAGAGTGCCGTGCCTTTCGCCACCCAGACTCAACAAAAAGGAGAGGCTGTGATTGTTCTCCTCGGTGGTCACTATTCCACCTGCTCCCTGGACCGGGCCAGAGAGGCGGATTGCGTGTGGGGCTGGGTCGCCAGCGTGGCCACAGCACAGGGTCGTCTCCGCCTCTTCGCTTTCTCTCACCACCCTAAGTCCACCCATCGGGAAGTCTTGCTGGTTCAGCTTCACAACGCTCCCAGCACCCACCGCCTCTGGCACCCGCGTGTGTACAGTTTCAGCAGCTGCTGCCTGGTTCCCCAAGGCTATCTCCATGCCTCCGAAGCACCACCGTCCTCACTGCAGAGGACACATTTTAACATAAAATCCAATCAGAGCACTTCCAAGTTGTGAGCCATCCAAAGTCTTCTGGTCATTCATAGAATAAACCCCAAATCCTTACTGTGGCTGGCAGGCCCTCCGTGCTGTTCCCACCAGCTCAGAATTCAGCTCCTTCTAATAATCCCTTTGCTCTCTCTGCTCCAGGCACCCGGCTCCCTGCTGCTCCTCTGTCACACCCGTCCCTCCTCAGGGCCTTTGCACCAGATGCTCCCTCCACCAAGGACACTTTCCTTCCCCTCATCTCCTCCATAACTTCATCCAAGCCTGTGTTCACACCGCCCCCTCCTACGGCAGCCCTCCCTACTCCAGCCCCTCGCCTGGTGCTCTGTTCTGCACCGAGCTCAGGGCCACCCAACACGGAACAGCACACTGTGCGCACAGCCCTTGGCTGTCTGTCCCCCACCACAGCTTCACTAAAGAAGAGATTTGTCTGTTCTGTTCATTGCAGACCCCCAGTCCCTAAGGCAGTGCCCTGCACATAACTAGGCACATACTAGGTGCTCACCGTATATTTGTTGAATGATTGAATGAGTATTTCAAGACCCTCCTCTCCACAGTCAGCTCTATTCCACCCCCACTTTAGACTCACTGCTGCCAGTCCCAAGTCAGGCTGGCCTACCAATGACAAGATGTGGCTCACTGGGCTCCGTTTCTCCCTCCAGAATCACCCCTACCTTATCCACCTCCCATTACGTGCCCCAGCCAGGCTGGGCTCTTTCCTGCACATGAGTGTGTGTGCTGAGCCCTCCACCTGGCCGGTGCGCTTCTTCCCCTGCCACCTCCTGGGAAACCAGTGCTGGTCCCTTCCATTTCAACAGAGATGCCACCTTCTGCAGGGAGCTTTCTCTGATGCCCCAAATGTGGGTGAGTTGTGCCCCCTCTGGGCCCACACTTCCCTTATCATGTCACGACCACATCACACTGTTGACCCTTATACACTTGACCTCAAGATCCACAGAGACAGGGACCTGTTCCCCCAGGGCATAGAACAGGGTAGGGACTCAAGAAATGTGATTCAGGTGATTTGGGTAAATCATTTAATGAACAGACTCTGAATTAGCTTCAGTGGTCACTTCCTGTCCCCCAGGGCCTCCCAGGGCCTGGGTGGGAGTGATGAGAGGCCTTCCTCTCCCAAATCACTGTGGCGGGTACAAGTCTTCTGTGATGCCTTCTGAGGTGTGCTGTTTCCTTCCCGACTGTTAAGGCCCTTTTCTGACCCCTCAGAGCACCTGGCTGTGTACATTTTATGACCATTTTTGAGGAACCTGGCCTAATGGGTCTCTGATGGGCAGACTCAGAAATCTCCCTGAGTGGACTCACTGAGGACACATTCTGGGACAGCCTGTTCCTTGGAGTAAGCTCCGCACCCATTGTCTCATTTCTGCCTCCCCAGAGCCCAGTGAGCTGGCCTGGGAATGACTGGTCTCTCCAGGCTGGGAGGGTGAGTCAGGCGACCAAGGTAAGCCAGTTCTCCTTGGTGAGTGGGGAGGAAGGATGGCTCACACGCAGGCACGCACGTCCCAGCTCAGAGCCCAGACAGTTTCCCACAGGCCCTTTCCCCACCTCCACCCACCCTCCAGTTTCCTTAGACCAGAAGCCTGATCATTGTCCTGTAACCCACATGCAAACCTTGGTGCCCAGCAGACAGGGTCTTTATCTCTTTGGAGCTGAGGTGGGGGACATACAGAGGGTTCGAGGACACAGGTTTGCATGCACAGGCATAGGTGATGCACAAATAAAAACAGCCGCATGCGTCATGACTGAGCACAGACCGTGTGCAAGGCACTAGTATCTTTTTAGTCCCCCGAATGGGAAGCAGGTGCTAATATTATCCCCACCTCACAGATAAAGAAACTGAGGCACCAGGACTTTGAATAGCTTGTCCATGGCTGTACAGACAGGAAGAAATGAAACTGGAATTCGAATCGGGACAGTTTGGCTCCAGAGCTGAGCTATTAACCACTATCCCTTAACCTTCTTCCCAAATGTCCAGGCAAGTCCTGTATGCACATGTGGACATAGCTCATGCACACATGTGCACATAAAATCACACATACAGCCACATGCACATACAGCCCAAGCCCACAGACATAGGCTTCCTCATCGTGTGAGATCTAGTGCGCATGGTCACGTAGGTAGCGAGGATTCGCCCGCTCACTCGCACACATTCTCCAAGCACATTCACACTCAGGCATGCACATCGCTGCTCAAGGGCCTGCACAGAAAGCATGCAGCTCCCCAGCCACCCAAGTTCACACATGCACAAGTAGACACACATTGGCACACAGGCACGCTTGCTTGTGAACAAATATTTATTGAGCATCTACTATGTGCCAAGCATATAACAGTGAAGAAACAGAGTTCCCACCCTCCCAGGGTGTGTAATCTAGCAGGGGCACATGCACTCACAGACATGCACGCGGTGGTCAAGTCAGATGGACGCGTCCTGGGATTGAGTGCGCACCATGTACCAGATGCAGAGTGAACTCCCTGTGCATTAGGACTCACTGAAAGGGCCAGGTCCCCCATGGGTACATACACCCTTGTGACTATGTACCTATTCCTCTGCAGCAGCCACAGGACACAACCTGGGTCTTAGCAGGAGTGGGTGGGGTGCAGAGGATGAAGGTCAGTGTTGTTTTCAGCACCCTCTGTCATCCAAGTATCCCCAAGCCTCCACCAACCCCCTGGAGACCAGACCTATGACCCAAGTGACAAATATCATACGCATTTGCAGACATGTGTACAATCCACATGTGCTCACATATGCGCATGTGTGTGCAAGCTCCCCCAGTCCTTCCATAGCCTCCTGCCCCATCATGAACCCCTCCCCTAAAGCCCCCACCCTCTTCTTCCCCCATCTTGCACATTAGGGAGCAGTGGCCCAGACACACCTGGGTCTTCCAAGAGTTTGCACACTCAGGGAGGAAGGGCTGCAATGACTTGGCTTCCAGGCAGCTGTGGTGAGTTTCTGCAAACACTCCCTTCCTCAGAGAGGCTCCTCTTTACTGAAAGTTCAGGCTGTCGTAGTTTCCCCGCATTCACACAGGGGAAAACTGAAACACAAAAATATTCACCAAGAGCTATCCATCAGTCAATCAACAAGCATTTACTGCCAGCTGCAGCCTTCACACTGAGCTGGGCACAATACAGGGGGAGCAGGGGAGGAGTAAGCACTGGCCTTTTCCTACAAAAGGTCAGGGGCCTCCAGGGAGCTGTGGTTAGACAGGGCTTGGGGTGTGAAGGTAGTCGAAAGTGGCCTGGGCAGAGGGCGTTGCGTGCACAATGCCGAGCCATCAGAAAGCGTTCCTGTGGCCCCCAAATCACAACCAGCCATGTGCTGGTAAGCCAACAATCAAAAACCAAAAACCAAAACCCTGGTATGTGGTGTCCGCTGCTTCCCACAGTATGAATACTTCCACCACGGCCAATTCCAAGCCACCAAGGCTGTAGGAGACCGTTCTGCGCGGCGTGGGCCCAGCTCCCACTCGGAGTTGCGCAGGACCCACACCCACGGATGGGTTCTCCCGTGGGGAATCAGGCCTGCACTGTGCCTGGACTGCTGTGAGACTTGCTTTTGCTAAAACTCTCTCACCCTGAATTGAGACAGCAAGTGCTTACTGTGACTTCCTAAAATCCATGCTAAACCTTGCAAGGACCAATGTAACTGGTCCAACCACTCTTCCCTTTTCATTTGCTAATATCCCTCTTCTGTGATGTGATTAGTGGCATCAGTCTCCTTCGTTGTCTGTAAAAGGTAACCACCTAAAGCGAACCTGTGAATAGTAAATGAGGACCATTGTGTAATGTGCCAAGAAACCCAATAAAGGCTGGTCACAGCAAGGGCCAAGACTTTTGCTCCCCTTGAGAGAAAAGCTATGATGTCCCTTTTCCTCCACCAGACTCGGTAGTCTGTGTGAATGCCTCATGCCTCATCCACAATGGCCGACCCCACGAGCCTGGGTTCGCATCAGAGGCAATGTCACAGGACGCAGAGCTGAGAAGAGGTGTGTGCAGCCAGCTCTTGGAGCTGCTGCGGGCTAGCCTCTACCCCCACCGCTGTACAGCCTCTGCCCCAGGGCCGCACTGAGGATGGAGCCAGAGCCTTGGAGCCCAGGGCAGGGCACCAGTCCCAGTTGGAAAGCCAGAGACAAGAATTTCATCCTTCAGTGCACGCTCCAATTTGTCCTTTCATTAACTCAGCACCCACACTCTGCTGAACACTGGGCACCCCACAGTGTCTCAGCCCATCCCTATCTATGCTGATGGGGAGCACAAGTGCTAACCAAGGCCTGGGAGCCAGAGGTCTTCTTGGGGGAGGTGCCTTCTAAGCTGAAACGTAATGGAGTGAGGCAGTGAGAAGGGTAGAAAAGAGTTATTTCCAAGCAGAGGAAATAGCGTGTGCAACAGCTTAGTGATCTCATGCGCTTCTTGGTTAACCCACCGAAAGCATCCGGTTTAACAGACTTCTTAAATGAGCCAGCATCGTCTAAGTCCTGCACACACCTTCACTCACTTACTCCTCAGATGACCCTATGTGGTACTTACTATTTTTAGCCCCACTGTACAGATGGGACAACTGAGAAGCTGCCATCGTGCCCACAATCACTGGCATGTTTCGCCTCCCCCACTACACTGCCTTGAACTATCTGAAGAGGGTGCAGCTTGGGGAAATTTTAGGGGGTACCCAGACACGGCAGCCAACTGTAGGTTAAGTTTTGGGTTTAATTAAATGTCAGAGTGTGGGAAGTGATCGGTTCAGCAAGAGCTTGCTCCCCCACCCCCTTCACACACAAGCAAGGCAAGCTGTCACCCAGTGTGGAAGTGGTGGCCGAGCACATCTATCTACCCCGTCAGCGAAAGGTCCCAGCGCCTCCATGTCCCGACCCTGCCAGGTCTGGGATGTTCAGGGTGAGCCCTTATTCACTTTTTGCTTTGTTTCAGGTTTTTTTTTTTTTTTTTTTCACTGAACACTTCATGTGGGCAAGGTACTGGGCTGGGGCTGGGCGGCACAAGAAGAAATAGATTGTAGTCCCTACCCTCAAGGGGTCTAGTAGGAGGGACACATGAGTAGTAACTTTATGTATTTTCAAGTTATTCCACAATTAAAAACAAAAACCAAAATTGAACATTACAATAAGTGGTAATAAAGGGGCAAGCCCAAAAGAGAGAACAATTTTGCTGTGTGTTTTGGGAAATGTCCCAGAGCGATGCCCACTGAGGCTGGGTCTGAAAGACGACGTTTCTTTGGTGGTAGCCAGGGAGTGGGGGAGGAGGAGGTGGAGGTCCAAGACACCGGGCTTTTGCAAAGTACAGAGGTGGGTGACAATGGAAACAGATCATGGAGATGGGTGTTCACCCTCTGGGATACACTAACACCCACTCAAGTGCATATTGTAAATGATTAAAATGGAAAATTTCGTTATATGAATTGTCTCCATTAAAAAATGTTGTTTCAATGAGGCAACTTATGGTTGCAAGTGGCAAACTATTCTTTTTTAAATGGGTTTACTAGCTCAAACATTTTTTAATTCAAGAATGTTGTTTTGGGCCTGGACGAAAGAAAGTGCCCAGTCAGGTTCCCCGATTGGAAGGCCTGGCCTCTGAGACCTGCCTGTCTCTGCACTGGCTCCACTCTCCCTCAGTCTCAGTGAGACTCAGTGGGGGAAATGGCTCTCAGCAGCCCAGGTTTGTAACTTACCGGTTTAGGAAGCACAAAGAAAAGAACAGATGTTTTCCCAATGGGCCCAGTCATCATCCAACAGAGGGCTTTTATTGGTCAGTTTTAATCACATGCCTGTCCCTAAACCAACCACAATATAAATAGGGGAAAAATATTCTGATTGGCCAAGCCTGAGTCATGTGCCGTATTGGAAAGCTGGGAGTGAGTTTAGTTTCATGAAAACATGAGCTAAGAGAAAGGAGAGATTGTGCCCAAGGAAGACCAGGCACTATTATCAGAAGGAGAGGCTGCTGGGTAGACATAACCAGAGTCCTTCTGCATGAGGATGGAGGTGCCTGATGGAGAAGTGAGGAGGGCAAGCGTGACAGAGGGAGGGGCGTAAGTAAAGGCTGGGGACTCACAAACGTGTAGTGTGGTCGGGCTACCTTGGCCAGGTCGTGGTGTGTAGGGTGACAGGTCATGCGTCTGGAGAATGGCCAGGTCGTGGTGCCTAAGGGTGCCCAGGAATGACTCTGACATGCATTCCGAGGTGTGTATGTGCACTTCTGTGCGCGTGGTACGTTTGTACACCACAAGAATTAACTCAATTCTGACATTATCTACCTGGAGATAGGATCAGACCCCACAGATTGAGGGTTTCAGTCCTTCAAATCTCTTCTCCCTGCACTTCAGACACTGATTGCAAGTCCATCGGCAAGTCCAGGTTGTCATCTGTGCTTCTTACCAACCGGCAGCAGACCCCCTCCCGAGCTTAAGTTAATTTTAGAGCCGCTCACAAACTCAAATACATTTCCTTACTAGGTTTATTATAAACAGATATGGCTCAGGAAAGGCCTGATGGGAGAGATGCTCCTGAGGAAAGAGACTCAGAGCTTCCATGCCCTCTCTGGGGCTTGCCTGTCTCCCAGCACCGCCACACGCCCGCCAGCCCAGGAGTCCTCCAAACCCTGTCATTTGGCTTTTGTGGAAACTTCGTTACATAGGTGTGGCTGATCAAATCACTGGCCACTGGTGATTGATGGATTTTCAGTCCCTCTCCCCTCCCCAGAGCTTGAGCGGCTGGACTGACAGTTTCCCTCTAATCACATGGTCAGTTTCCCTGGCAACCAGCCCTCCTCCTTAGGTGATTTAGGGGCTTCCCAAAGGTCACCTCATTAATGCAGCAAAAGACACTGAAGGTTCTCATCACTTAGGAAATTCCAAGAGTTTTAGGAGCTCTGTGCCAGGAACCGGGGCAAATACCAAACACATTTTTCTTATCATAAATAACAATATCACACCAGGTCATGGATTCTAGGGGTGACAGCGTAACCGCAGGAGCAACTCAGAACGGTCCTGTCCTGTTTAATGAGATACTGAGTTGCCTTTCAGAGACATGGACCAAAACCACAAGTCATGAAGCCAAAGCATGCGCAGAGGAGAGAACCTGCACCTCCAGCTGCACCCAGAACCATAGTCTCAACCCCCAGCCTGATACCAAAAGACCAGGACATAACCAGAACTTGAACACCAGAACCCTTTCAGAAGCCAAGGGATTGTTTTCCAGGAATATCCAGTGTTGATGCCCCTTTAGCATAAATGGCAGAGTTCCAAGGTCCTCCATTTAAAACTTGCCTTGCCAGCACTTCCACACACCTGTTGCCCTTAGCCCCTTGAGGCCCTTCACCTAGTCCAGTGAGCAAGATGGATTTGAGAATTAGGGCCCTCATCTTCTCGGTCGGTACCTTCTTGATCAATAAACCTTCCCTTCCTCCAAACCAATGTTTTGAGTTTGGCCTTTCGAAGAATCAGGCATACAGACTTTGGTTCACTAACAACAGATGGTGGTGCCTAGGGGGGGCCAGGGCACTGTGCCTGGGAGGGCGCTGGGACACTGTGCCTGGGGGGTAACAGGTCATGGTGTCTAGAGGTGGTCAGGTCATGGATTTTAGGGGTGGCAGTCACAGTGACTAGAGGCTGCCAGGTCATGCTGTCCAGCAAGCTGTACGGGCTGAAGGGAGGAGCCAGGAGCCAGGGAGCAAAGGGGTTCGGACTCTGGTCTGTGGACCTGTGTCTTCCAAACTTTCGGCCCCAGTGAGCACTTTCACAGGCGATTTCCTCCATATTTACATTTTTCTCCATCATTATTTTCTTAAACTTTCTCCTTATGTTGACTTACTTGTTTTATTTAAATAACTTCATATTTAAAAGAAACATTGTCACCCTGGCCTGTGTGGCTCAGTTGGTTGGAGTGTCATCCCATAACTGAAGGGTTGTGGGTTTGATTCCTGGCCAGGACACAAAACTAGATTGTGGGTTTGGTCCCCGGTCTGGGCGTGTACATGAGGCAACCAGTTTATGCTTCTGTCAGGCATCGATGTTTCTTTCTCTCCCTTTCTCTCACTTTAAAAACAATAAAACACAAATGGGATCTCATCAAAATAAAAACCTTCTGCATTGCTAAAGAAAACAATATTAAAATAAAAAGAGAACCAACTGTGTGGGTACCAATGATCCCTCAGACAAGGGTTTAATCTCCATAATATATAAAGAACTTACACGACTCCACTCTAAGAAGACAAGCAACCCAATTAATAAATGGGCAAAGGACTTGAACAGACGCTTCTCCAAGGAGGACATACAGAGGATCCAGAGACACATGAAAAGATGCTCAATATCGCTAGCTATCAGAGAGATGCAAATTAAAACCACAATGAGATACCACTTCACACCGGGCAGAATGGCCATCATAAACAAAACAACAAACAACAAGTGTTGGAGAGGTTGTGGAGAAAAGGGGACCCTAGTACACTGTTGGTGGGACTGAAGACTGGTACAACCACTACGGAAGTCAGTATGGAATTTTCTAAGAAAACTAAAAATGCATATACCTTTTGACCCAGCAATTCCACTACTAGGATGATATCCTAAGAACCCTGAAACACCAATCCAAAAGATCCTATGCACCCCAATGTTCATAGCAGCACAATTTACAATAGCAAGTGTTGGAAGCAACCTAGGTGCCCATCAGTAAATGAATGGATCAAGAAACTATGGTACATTTACACAATGGAATTCTATGCAGCAGAAAGAAAGAAAGAGCTCCTACCCTTTGCGACAGCATGGATGGAGCTGGAGAGCATTATGCTAAGTGAAATAAGCCAAGCAGTGAAAGACAAATACCATATGATCTCACCTTTAACAGGAACCTAATCAACAAAACAAACAAACAAGCACAATATAACCAAAGACACTGAAATTGAGAACAGGCTGATAGTCACCAGAGGGGAGAAGGGAGGGAAGATCAGGGGAAAAGGGAAGGGTTTGGAGCAACAAGTATAAAGGACACATGGACAAAAACTAGGGGGGGTGGAAATGGAAGGGAGGTGGGAAGGGCTGGGGCAGTGGGCTGGGATGGGAGTAAAAGACAGAAAACTGTACAAGAACAATAATTAAAATAAGAAAATAAAATTAAAAATAAAAAGATTAAAAAATAAAAATAAAAACAATAAAACAATGCCTTTGGGTGAGGATTTAAAAAATCATTACCATCATAAGTTGACAACCAGTATTCTTTATCACACACAGAAGGGAACTGTAAAACAAAAACAATGCAACCAAAACTGAGTTATTAAACTCTCGCTCAGTGAGGTATAGCCTGAGGAAGACGAGTCAGAAGGGGAGACAGAATTGAAAAAGGAATCATTTTCTTGGTTTGATGCCCTTTCACACCCATGTCCTCACTCAGCACACCCGTGTGCCACCTAAGGTCATCTTAGGGACCCCAGGGGCTGGCTGTGTCTGTCACTGGGGTCACCCTGGGGGCATGTGCCCCACATTTCCAGCTGCTGGGAGCCTGGGAGCTGCGTGAGCAGGGAAAGGGCAGGGTCAGAGAAACAGCTCTGGTCACAGAGGGAGAGTGCTGGAGAAGAAAGGTGCTGTTTGCACAATTCCTGGTGATAAAAACGCAGAGCCGGACTTGTCCAAACAAAGTCACTGGAGACGCCCTAGGACAGATGACTTGCACCTGAACCTCCTGGGGGACTGAGGGAGGAGGTGGACACGCTGGGGCAATGCCTGCTCTGTAGCTTTAGCAATTGAGACCAGGACCCGGGGGTGGAGGGTGGGGGACACAGAGGGCTCAGTTTGGGGTGCACCGGGTCTAAGGTGTGGGGACACCCATTCCTTGTTCATCTGTACACCACACCCCACTCTGAGGCCCTGGGACACAGCAGTGAACTGACCAAGCAAAAACCTCGGTACCACAGAATCTGCCTTTCTGTGCGGGAGGCATGGGAGACCTGGGGCTTAATAAAATATAGGATATCTCATCACACATGTCACGTGGGGGGTGATATGCACTAGACAGGACGTGTGAAATGTCCAGTGGGAGCTGTGAACACTGGGATGGATATATGGGTCTGAAGTTCAGACAGAGATCTGGGCTGGGAGATCTGCCCAGAAGAGATCATTCATTCAATCCCAGTAGAGATTACTGAGCATACTCTACATGCCAGCCACTGTGCCGGGTGCTGGGCGACACCGTCCCTGCCTCACGGAACTCCAGTAGATTTCATAAAGGCTGCAGTTAACTCTGT